>BMAW01117625.1:6503-30632 GCA_019974015.1 Nephila pilipes | reverse complement strand
TGATAAGGATTTGTTTGATTAGCACTTTGTTATAAATTATTTACTCTATTGAAAATAATTTCATTGCATTTTCTTCATGCTAGCTTTAAGTTGAAGATATTTCAATCAATGTCATTTGGTTGGAATTGTAATATATGTGTACAGCTCCTTAAGGAGAATGTTAGCTGAGTTGGTTATCACACTGTTAATTTTCATGCCACAATAGTCTCAAATTTGGCAATATCAGTTAGTGCAAGTTGACTAAAGTCCTGCTATCTTTTACATTATGTTTCTTTAAATTAAATTACTGTAATGCAAATGAAAATTCTTATATATTCAAAATTACGATTATTTTTCAAATTGAATACCTGGGATTATTTCTGAAATTTATAAACACTGATTTCAAAAAAAAAAAAAAAAAAAAGAAATAACTCACAAAATACAGATTCATGTATGAAGGAAACAAAGGAAAATTTATTAATAAAAATACGGTTATTGGTATATAAATTAGTGAGGAAGAAAATTATATGTTGGTTAAACTTATTTCATACTTATTTTCGTATATCTTTCATATACTTCCACATATTCACACATTCTCATATTTTCATGGTAGTTACGTAAATTCATTTTAATGCTTGATTCACATTTTCTCCTGCACTTTCCAGTAACGGATGAGTCTCTCGCGAAACCTAATCTCAGTATCCTCAGACACTGAGCTGAACTTATATTTAAAATTTTCTTGCCCGAGATAATTGAAGCCACTCAACTTCGGAAATGTAAATAGCTGGAGTTTCAGCTTTTCGTTCGACATGTTGATAAGGCTCCAGTATCGTTAACTCATCTATAAATTAAAACTTGATGTTCTTCAAAAATAAAGGCCCATAACCATGAGGGATGTGACAGTTAAATGCTGACCATAAAAATGCTGACTAAAACATATCAGAAATCATTAATAAGGAAAGCAATATGAAAGAAATTACATGTTGACTTTACTCATTTCATATTCATTCTCGCATTCCTTTCATATCACTTTCCCACATTCAAATTCTCATATTTTAGTAAACATAAGTTCAGAAATCTCCTTTTTATATGCTCAAACTCGGACAACCGCCCACCAACATGTCGGATTGGACATTATGGAAATGTTACAATGCGAATTTGCTATTACTACCTGCAAATGATGTATATATTTCTTTGGCGTTTGTTATTGTAATGAATGACATTTACCCTTTTATAATTATTTAAACAAATTTAAATTTTTTGCATTTCTTTTTGGATTTTCTCAACTAATAATTTAAAGTTACTTTGAAGTTAACTAAAAAAAAGTTATTGTTTGGTGTTTTTTTTAAAAGTTAGTTAAAACTTTTGCTATCTTCCTTGGTAGCCGTACCCCTTTGACACACAAACAGCCTAGTGGTACGTCGACGACATTCTGAAACCAATTTTGCTACCGTTTCTTTTGCAGTACCCTGGCCTTATTTTTCAGTAAGGTAATGCCATACCACATACGGAACGTGTTTCTATGAATTCTTACAGCTTCTTGAACACATCCTTGGCCATACAGATCACCAAATCTCTTTCCAATCTATCATGCCTGGGATTTGAAAAGAAGGCCACTGCATTAACCAGGGAATGTTGTTGACTTAGTCTGCAATTGGAGGAAATTTGGCATGAAATATCGTAGGAGACCTTCGGAGTGCTGTATCGCTCTATGCCACGTCGTGTGGTAGCTTGCATCCAGGCTAAATATGTGGCTACTCCTTATTGAGCTCGTTACTTTGTAACTATGTAACTCGGAAATAAATCATTAAATTTTTCAGAAATTTCAATCATTTTATATTTTGTACATAATTTCCTGTCCATAAAATTTTGCTTTCATCGGACTACTCTTTCTTGGTGTGTCGTTTTTTTTTTTTTTTTTTTTTGTTATAGAGTGTATTTGAAAGCATCGCATTAATAATTAGTAAAATGTTTCTTAATGTCGTAATTTAACTGTGTACTACTCTAAAGACCTTCATTAAATGCGTATCATACGTGCAGATTCAACGGTATTTGAAGCCTGAATAATATGGTATCTTTACAGAAAAAACAGTTCTGTACTCCTCATTTTGTGATTTATTTTCTTTTAACAATCTCTTTATTTTGAGTATTTGAATACAAAAGTTCTCAAACTAATATTAAAAGAAACTGGAATTTAACATCCCAAGTTTCTAATCGCGTAACATCTATGACACATATTACAAGCGATTAAGTGAAAACTTTATAACTATTTCATTTTGAAATTTAATGAAAACGCAAAGCTTTTATTAAAAAGTGTATTGTCATTTTAATACATCCAAACATCAGCAATGCAATAACGATATCAAAATATTTTACAAGCAGAGTTCGTTATTTTGAGTATTTGAATGCAACAGTTCTCACCTCAATGTTAACAGAAATTAAAAATTAAACACCATCCCCAGTTTTTAATCACAGCACTCCCGTGACGCATTTTACGGGCATTAAATTAATTCAACTTTAATACTAATGATTTTGATTTTAATCATTAAATATTTAAAATTTACTTTGTAATAAATCCTGAAATAGAGATTAAGTGAAAAATTCAAAACTATTTCTTATTAGAACTCATTTAAACCTTACAACTTATATTAAACATTATTATATTATCTTAGAAATGCAGCCTAACATCAGCAATGCAATAACGATATTTTTATGTTTTACAACATGAGTTTGTCATTTTGTGTACTTGAATATAACTGTTCTTTCCTAATGTTAACACAAGTTAGAATATAACCCCTTCCAGATTTTTAAACGCGCCACTTCCCCGACACTCATTACGCTCACTCTCAATGAACATACATAGAAAGAGAGCTTCGAATCACGTGAATTTAAACTTTTCGTCCAGAAGGATGAATTATAGCTCGCTTCTAAGTGAATTCACTCGCAACGAAGCTCATTTAGATCCACAGTTCTCAACTCGTAGAAATCTGATACTCCATGGAGTCACTTCAAGTATTTCTCGGAAACAATCAAATGTTCAATGAATAACTGTTGAAAAAAATAAGCCAGTGTAATATAATAATGATTTTATATGGGATTGTAATTGACAAACATGGGTTCATTCACAATTTTTCGGTATCTCTGTTAAAGCTGAATACCCGGTACAACAAAAGCTAAGAGTATTATAATTTTCTACGATTTTCTTTTTTACTTTTTTTTTTGCTTGGCAAGATGTTCAACGATGATTAATTTTTTTAAAAAAAGGAACAATAGATCATCTGAAATAAAGAAGATGAAACATTCAATGTTTTACTCCAGAATAGTCGCAATATTATTGAGATATTCTGAGATCACTTGTCGCATTATATTTGAAAAATATTTTAAAATTTTGTAACTTTAAGTTATTTTTAAAACAAATTTATTTGGTTCAATCGATATCAGTACTTTATTACTTTTTTCATAAATGTAACACTTTGAAACTCGGATGGACAGGAGATTTTTCATTGCTTCCTTAATTGCATCATATGTTGACCTCCACTGCTTTAAATCTCATGTTGTGTTATAAATGTTTCGCTCAAAATATGTTAGAGTTATAAATTTGCCTTTTTCCAAAAAGGATGATAGCAAAGGCTTTAGACAAAAAAAAAAAGAATTAAAAGGAGCATGAATAAATTTATGTAGTATCCCTTTGGTCAGGTTTACTTCTGAATTATCTCCATTAGAATTTCGTTTTGAGTGAGAGTGACTGTAGAGCATGATGGCCTAAGAGCCATTTCAGTCTATACTGAGCAATACATTTGCTTAAAATACTCCAATTATTTCATTTTAGAGATAACCTACAATGGCTGATAAAAAATAAAAATGTTAAATTTGAAGTATAAGGCTGATTTTTCTTGAAAAAGTGAGTAAGTTATTGTGGGAGGTTTTCCCCACCAAGTGTAAAGTTTAAAACAGATGAATGAAAACGTATATGGCAGTGATGACCGAACAGAAAACATTCAAATATAATGTGATGTACAGTGTAAGAGACATGACAGGAAAAACATTCGAGAGCACTGTTATTAAACAAAAGCTGTTTATGGAAAAATGTGTTCGTGTATTGGATATTTCCAAAAGAGGTAAATTTTCATAAGTTTCTCTCAATATACATATGTGTGGCTGGGCTGATGCACGTTAAATCTGTTCCAGGGTCCGATTCCTCCTATCAGTACGGTGTGGAAATTTAGAGAGGGAAGAGCTAATTCAGTTATCGTCCAACGTAACTCGACTGAGATTTCATATCAATACCCCTTGTGTTGCTGGCCTTTTGATAACTTTGTACTTCAAACTCAGGTAAGTTCATCAACTCGTTTTTCCATTGCTGAAACATTTTTTTCTTTTTCATGGAATGTAATACAGGATATCTGCATTCCATGTTATATTATATTCTTTCAACTTTCTTGTAAAAAAACTTAGGTAAAAGTGTTATGTGGCAGATAATAAATATAAAGGTGAAAATTCCATTGACAGCTAAAAAAAATGTTCCTTTTATGTACTGTTGGTTCTTTAACGAAAAGGGTTTTAGTTCGGTATCTAGAGAATCTTCATTTACTCCACAATTCATAATCCTAACTCTGGGGTAATCTTTTAGTTTTCTATAAGTGTCTCGGAAAAAGTGGAGGTATACTCCCCCTCCCTCCTTTAGAGTTCGAATTTACCCTCTCTCAAGAAATCCTGAGATATAACAATCAATTTATCCAGTTTTTCCTTACAGTTGGCTACATACCAAACTATCAACATAAAATGGCTTTAAGAGGATATGTACAGTTTCTTTAAAATGGTATAAAACATTCTTTAAGTGGAATTCTAAAGTGTGCTTATGATTCTAAAGTGTGCTAAAATATGCTAAATATCCTGAATACTATTCTTTTGTGTTGATAGACAGTTGAGGTTCGCTTCTTTCCTTTCTTCCGCCAAAGAAATCATAAAAATGGTATATCACGTTCATGAAGTCCAATTTGTAAGTATATCAGAAATTATCCAAAATATACCGAAATGCAATTTATATACTATACTCAGAATGATTTCGATGACATTTCCATCTTTTTCTAAACATTCATTGATCGATAGAAACAATTTTCTTTCTCAGAACCATCAAAAATCGAGTGAACTTAAATGGTATATTTTTTTCAAATACGGGTCTCTCTAGTAAATAACGTTCTACAATTTCTTGACATTGAGATATTCCCCATTTTCATCTATATCTTCTCTTTCACCCATTCATTAAGTCTTTCTTCGAACTTGAGAGATAACTTCCGATTGTTTCACTGCTAAAGAATTTAAATCTTTTGTAGTTTTTTGATGAAAATTTTGACGACTATTAATAATGCTATTGGTAAAATTGTGTTGTTGCTTAACACTTGATTGCTTCATGTTCTGTATTTCATAAGATTTATATCGCTTATAATTTTGTTTATTAAAATTGGAATGATTCTTTGGATTTTGAAGATGCAGGAAGGTTCATTTCGTTATTTCAATAACTCATCTCGTATATTGCAAATTGAAGGATCTGAATTTTAGGAGATGATTTGCGAACTCCAAAATAGTCTAGAACAGTTGTTGGTATTCTTAAAATGTTTTGCCGTAGTAAAACAGTTTTCAGCCTAAAGGTACTATCTTTAATATATAATATACAAAATCCAACAGGGATCGATTTTGCAACTGTTTGGCGAAGTGACAGTCTTCTTCAAAACGCTTGTAGTAACGCATTGCTGGAAATGCATCTTTCAGCGCCATCTGCAACATCTGAAAGTATTTTGACTCTCTTTGCATTCTTATCTTCTTATCCACCGATCACGGCATACCAAACACGCGTTCCGTCTGTTAGAGGATTTCATAAGAAGGCACAATGTAAATCAGTAGAAATATAACAGAATTCAATGTTATTATATGCTATGTAAGACTTCAATCACATTTCACGTGCCATCATGAAACTTTATAAGAAAATTTAATATGCCCAGTGTTGTTCCTGCCCCATAGCTGGGAAAAGTTGGGTGCCAATGTAGCATTTCCTTTTTACCCAAATAGGTCATGATATCTAACATGGTAACCCGAATCTAACATGGTAGTCTAATCGCAAATCTAAAGTTTGGCTTGTTTCCATGGCAAATGAATTAATTATTATAAACTTACAAATACAACTCAAGCAAGTAGTTCACTATTTTCAAAGATTTATTTTAGTTTCTCTAAAAAAGGGAATATTCTCTATTAATTTATTGTCTCTCACGTTGGTACTTCTATAAAATTTTTAATGTTATTCTTAATGGTATACGGTGCTTGTAAGTTCACAATGGAGAAACTTTGATGGATCCTAGTTTCTAACGATAACACATGCTTGCAAATAACTCCTATGCACTATTTAAAGCATTCACACTTTTGCTATCGTTTCACTGCCTTTATCTTTCTATTGCCGTGACCTTTCTCTGTCTCACATTTAATTCTCAGTCGTTTTTAAGCGTTTTTCTGGAATCTCTTCACTACAATTCTAAAGTTAACCAGATTTGCTTAAACACGTTTCATTTGATTGGAAAGCAGCTGGAGATTTAAATATGAAATTGGAAAGAAATCTCAGATAATGGTTAAAAGAAGGTTTCCAAATAGCCCACGTTACAAGTGTATTACTTCTACTCGAAACGAAACCTATCTCCTTCTATACTTCCCTTTCCGATCTTAAATATAACTTGGTTTTCCTCTTTTATACCTGTTTCTGCTTCATTCACCACAAAAACAATTTCCTACTGAAATCATATGATGATCGTGTTCATCAACGCTTTTTCCTGCACGGATTTTGGTGAATCACTCCCAACTAACCTGGGTTCTCATTTAATTCTCTCAGAATCCTTAAGTTCTGAGCAAATGAACTGTCATTTCGAACCCCTCCTATTATCTCCAAAATATCAGGTAGAAGCAAAATATCTTCCTCTAAAATCTCTTCTACAGTGCATAACAAATTTTAGTTACTATATTAACCTGGTCTCCGGTTGCAAGAAATATCGGAATATATATTAGAAGACATTTGACTGAATCAGGAATACCTTTCGGATAAATAATGGAAGCTCCTTCTGCTGAATGTTCTGGAACTAATTCCTTCTTCAACCATCTTAATTTCACTTCATGAGTCAAATAACGGATAAGCAAATTTATCACCTCATATTATCTCCCTTAGCAGTGATGTACAGTATTTCAATTAAGAGGAGGTTAGATTTATCTCGACTGCTAAGAACGTACACAATTTCCAATTAGCTGTAATTGATAGAAATTAAAATAAATTACTTCGATGTATTTTTACACATGCTGTACAAAGGGGTGAATTTTCTAAAACGTGTAAAATAATTAAAAGGCATTTTTAAATTTTTTTTTACATTGTGAACCCATGAATATGACAAAATTTTCTCTTTGGAAGTATGAGAAAGTTTCAAACCGCGCACAAGATATTTTGCACACAAATGGATCAAATAACTTAAAGTTAATTGTTACATAGAGACAAATATGCCTTCTTAAATGCGTATTTATTACAAATGAAATAAGATTCTTAAAAAAAATATTAAAAATAAAATATTTCAAATTTTTAATAATTTCAAAAAGTAAATAATTATTTTCTTACTTTTTTTCAAAATAATAACTATATATTACACTAAATTTAGAAAAAGTTTAAGGAGTATATTAGTTACTATACCTACAAAAGTTACTATACCTACAAAATTTTATGTGTGTAAGGAAAAGAACTTCTTAACTATCCTACATAAAAATGAGAAACACTAAACTTTTGAAAAATGTATTTAAAGTTTGAACATTCAATTAAAAAAATTAAATTTATAAATTTGCATAATAAAAGGCTCTAGGATGTAGGGAACACACATTGAACTCTCGAAGAGTTCATTACTATACCTTGTGAAATTGAGGCAGCGCTAAATTCCCGACCACTCATTTCTTTGACATCAAATTTAGATGATTTCGAAACACTGACCCCCGCACACTTCATAGTAGGTAGATATCTAACATCTATAGTTGAACCACAAGTTACGAATATAAACGAGAATAGAAAGTCGATTTGGGAAAACGCCTCTACGACGACATTCTTACATGTATCTCGTATGAGCTGGGTAATGTTTTTAAGTTATCAAGTAAAACGAATACCCGTGGACGTATGTTGGACTAATGAGGTGGAGAAATGTCAACAGACTACAGGCAGGCTAATTAGAAGAGCAGGTGCCTACAGAGCTCAAATCCGTCTCAAAGAGTCATTTACAACTTACGGGAATAGTTTCAGGACATGGATCTACATTGAGAAAGCCCGGACAAAAGACACCAAAGATCCACAACAATGAATGAGGTTTTTTATTTGGCACTCTCAGCGAGGCGACACATGACTCTTACAGCTTCACAGATCTCAAGTGAGCTGTATGCTGCAACTGTTATCAGAGTTTCATGGTCTACAGAGTTGCCCGAAAGACTTATGAGAGTGGGTTGTATGTCACACGAGCTATGGTTTGCATTCCGCTCTCTGCAGCACACGAGAGAACGTGTTTAGCATAGTTCAGATGTCATGAGTCTCTGACCAGACTTCAGTGAAGCACCGTGCTTTTTACAGATGAGATGAGATTAAGCTTTAACATTGATTCTTAGCGTACCTGTACTTGACGAGAGTCGGAACATAGTATCATCCTTCTGTCAGCAAGAAAATTGTAGATGGAGGAGGTGTAATAGATTCCTGATACTATGAGAAAGGGAAAAGATACTTAGAGCTCTGTGCTCTAATTTCTGGGGACACAATTTATTTTGAGTTCCTATTAATAGATGATAACTCTCATCCTCATAGAGTGAAGCTAATCGCCTATTACCTGCGAATTGAGGATTGATCAGTCATATCTCTTGACTTTAAGCATTTATAACATATCTGAGACTCTTGAAACTCTTGGGAGAACAATTGTTTCACGCCTTACCCCTCCAATATCTATCTATCCAGAATTTAAGAACTGCCTTATTGCAGGAGTGTTACTGTCTGTCTCTGAACCTACTCAACAGCCTTCTATCAGGATTCCCGTTACACTTGTGCTGCATGCTGGTCATAAGACACTTGACCAGCTATAAGAGGAGACCATATTTCTTATACAACCCATTTGCAGTTCAATATTGCAACATGGAATTTCAAAGTACCGGAACTGTGAGTTTTGTCTGTATTTTGGGTATATAAAAGGATTTTTTAAATTACTTTCTTTTCTCTGTTTTAAATGCATGTTTATACCAAATTTCATTACAATCTATCAATTATTCAATGAGTGTGTATCAACTCTATTTTAATAATAGATTGTGCTGTCTTATTAGCAAGTGTTACATTCGTATTCCATCAATTAGTAATTGTTCCAAAATTATTAGGAGCTCTTATAAAATTTTAGTGTTACAAATTGTGTGGTAAATTAATCGTAGTTAACACTAATTTCCTAATACAATGCTAAATTTTTATTAAAAATCTTTTGACTATTACTAAAAGCTTTCTCTGTATAAAAAGTTTATTATTCTCAAAATGCAAATTGATTAAATTTATATAAACGCTATATTCTAGATAATAACGTAACTATTAGGGATGCTTTGTCTACACAGTATATAACATTTATATCTTGCTAGTTAATTATACTTTTTTAAATCAGAAATAAATATCCTCACCATTGCTTCTCTCTTCTAAAATCTAGATTTTTTTTTTTATTGTAGAAAACAAATTTTTAATAACTTTATTAAAACAATCTTTAATTCCTTTAAAAGTTCTTCTATTGGAGGACCATAATTAAAGGCTAATTTTGTAATAAAGTTTTCAATATCTAAAATTACTTATTTCTTTACATAAAAAATATTATTCGAAATGTTGAGGCAGTGTATTTATTACTTTAATACATTATATTCCTTATTTTTCTTATATACCTACAACTGCATCTAATTTTTCTGCAGTAGGTATTTTGAATTTCTTCAATGTTGTTATCTTTGAAATCAATACAATTACAAATATTATTATGAAAAAACTTTAAGCTATTGTTTTTGCATCAATACTCATTTTCTGGAAATGGCACAAGAGCCGTTTTCAGCTCTTGTGCGATAATCTAATATTAATTCACTCACTGCAGCCTTATAAGCTTTAAGCCCCTGGTTTTATTCCAACATGGTCAACAGATGAAATTTACCAGCAACCCCACATTTATTCTCAAAACGTTGCAAAACCATGAACTGAAGCATCCTCGAGTTTTATATGTATATAGCGCTCTCTAAGCTGTGAAGTCAAGATATGTTTTCATCTTCCTGTTGTTGCATTTTGCATCCTAATATTCTTTTATTTATATTATTTTAATTGAAAATAAATTCTTACTTTTTTATTATTCCTATCAAATTGATAGTTCTGAACTCATTTAGTTACTAAAAGTCTAGAGTTGAGATTAAATCATGTACTCTTTCATTCTTTATTTGACTTACCCATATATTCTACGTAACATTATAATTAAACAGAACACGTTCTATTTTTCAATATGTAATAGATTTTTTATGCAAATGAATTTTTTTATATTTGTTAAAACAGTTAAAATTTATCCGAGCCAATAAATAATTATAAATTTATTTGCACAATATTCTCTATTTTAAGGCATTAAAATATACTTTCTTTTTCTCTCTCTCTCTTTATATATATATATATATTATTTTTAGATGACAGATATAGCTTGAATTAAATTGAAATATATATTCTCTCTTAGATATTTTAATTCTAACAATAATCTCTAAGTTTATAAATTTCTCATTTTAATGCAAAAAAATGCATAACATTTTAATAACCTTTTATTATATTTTCAGTACGTTTTACTCTGTGAAGCGGTAAATGAAGGCATATTTTTTTCAACATCGGCTTATGTGTCTTATATATTTCCTAGATTGTATGATAAAAGTACCTTCTAAAATGCTTCGGAATAATTACATTTATTTTCTTAAAAAACTATTAATTTATATAAAAGTCTTTGTAAACGCTTATGAATAATAAAATTTATGATTAGGTTGTACACTTTGTAATTTTATGCTTGTATTCTTTTCGATATTAGTTCAACAAATGTTTATTATACTTTAGTGAAGAAAGTTTTTTTAAATATAGTCGTATACTCTCTTGTTGGTTTAATGTTATAACATCCAATTAACTAATAACATGTCGATTAGATGGTTTCTTATTATGTTATTATATAACTAAATTATACGAGAAAAGGTATATACTCATTGTTTTTGTTTTATTACTTATGATTAAATTCGTAATTGTGATGATAAATTAAAATCAGAGGAAGACATCTGCTTTTTCAAAGAACCGCGTTTTGTTAACATGATCGTTACAAGACTTTGCGAACAGAAGTTATCACATCTCACATAAATCTCGGTCATTTAAGACTTGTCACGAAATCTATTTTGTGCTTTTAGAAGAGAGCTTGTTATTTTGTGATATATCTGTATAAGGATTTCGCTAAGACATGTGATACACAAATCGTCGTTATTTCTGTACTTCAAAATGGAAACATACATTTAAAGACAACTCAGTGGAAATGACATGTAATTAGTTCATTCTTATAAATATATTCCATACCTTAAAGATTGTTTGAAATTAGAAACAAATAACAGAAAACAATTTTTGACACTGATTTTGTTACGTAAAAAACCTCATTTTGGGTAGTCGGAAAAAATTTTAAGCATTTTCTAATAAATTACAAGTCAAATGTCTTCACAAGAAAAAAAAATAACGCATGAAAAATTATTCAGTTTCTTGAATTATACTCAGAAAAAATTTTAAAATTTAAAAATCTCAAAAATATGCTAAGTAATTTAAGTAATATACTGTTATTTCGACAAAAATCATTAAAATTAGAATACTTAATTAGTGATAATTATAGGTATCTAATTGTTGAAAATGAAATGCTTCTGTAGCACAGAGGTCGTTGTCGCGCACTCGTGGTAAGTATTGATTTAATCGAGTTGTGGGTTTGAGACTGATATTACCCTCCGTGTAGCAGTACTGAAGCACGTTGAATACGTCGTTTCTGTTCGAGAGATGGGGGTAATTATTGATGAGATTTGGAAGTTTGAACGGGGAAGTGTCAGCACATGAGTCGTTCTCGTTACGTGATCGAAGTTCTAAATTATGATGTCTTGCGCCAGTGCCCTTCGCGTTGTTTCTAGGATCAACTTTAAAAACTATCTATTTATTAAAATGAATAAAATTGGAAAAAAATTAAGAAATCAATTTCTTTTCACTTGAAATAAAGTAATTTGATGAGATTACTTAGTATATACCTCTGTCAGATGGGCTGATTCAACAGAAATAAATTTATGTGATCAGTTAGACAACTATTTTAAACAACGCCATAGATTAAGAGGGAAAGAAGTGGCTCTCAAAGAAAAATGTATTTAAGGAATGACCCCCCCCCCCTTTTCATATTTTGGTTGAAGGGATTAAGGCGAGGTCAGATTATACGTAGAAGGAAAAACAATATATGAGGCTGTTTAGACTCTAATGTTACATAATTGCTTGTAGGTTTGTTTCATTGAACACATGAAATCCTTCAGCTGCTCATCTTCGCGGAAGGCACATGATTTGATACAGCATTCAATTATAGAATAGAAGGTTTCTCTAATTTTAGATAGTGTCATTTTGACGAACTAAGATCCGATTTTGAAAGTTTCAACCAATAAACAACAACTTTGTCACTATTTCCCCTAGTTACCGTTTTGATACTGAAAGGAACAAACCTGCTTCATTTCCTTTCTCTTGAGTAGTTTTCTTTTTAATAATACTGCTGAAATATTCTTAAACTCTGAAATCCTTTGTATTTGTTTTCATTTAATAAACTCATTTCTGGTTAAAGGTGGGCTGTATTTAATATTTTGATGCTGAAAATTTGGAATTAAAGATTTTATTGATACACTGGGGAGGCACAATTAATTAATATATGTAGTATTTTTTTTAAAAAAACATCTAAATCAAAACTCTCTAAAATTATCGCATTACACTTTACAATAAAATGAGGCGTGACATTCAAAAACGAGATTGGGTTCACATGATTTCTATTATTCTTCGATTTGTTTGCGGAAGAAAATGAACACAGATCAGTAGCCAGCAATTTTGATACGAATGAAACAAATATATGGTAAAGGCGTTAACAACATGATATGGATTTTACTTGTAAATCTTCAACAAGATATTTCACTAGACAAAAAAGAAAGGTATCCTGAAGAAGATGATAGTGCTTCACGATTTGTACTTGTCGCTCGATCTAAAGCATTGTCAATTATAATATAAATGTTTCAATGCAAGGGGAAAAAAGCCAATAAATAATTTAGAATGGAGAAGCTTAAAGAATCAAAAGATTTCTGGGAAAAATTCATGAGAATAGAAGGATGTTCTTTGAGACTGAGAACTTCAATCTTTTAAAAACTTCCTGTTGATTTCGAAAATAAACTTGTGCTGTTTAAACACTTAATCCGCTTGTGGACAAGATATGCGTATGAATTCTAGAAAACTGGAAACGCAGATGATACTTCCCTGTAATTTGATGGGCCACGGCATTGTACTGCAAATTCAAAGGATGAGAAAGAGGTGAAACTCTTGATGACAGGATACTAAAACAATATATCACTGCAATGCTGTGCGTTACTGCCGACGGCCACAAACTACCTACCTATTTGATTCTTAACAGTAAATGTGTGCCGGAGAACTAAAATTTGCCCAAAGAAGTAATCGTACATATAGAGATAAATGGATGGATGATCGCTAAAATTATAGAGTTCGGGCTAATTCAGTGTGGAATAAAAGACCGGGACTCTTCGAAATCTCCGATACATGGTTATCGTGGACGCGTTTAAATGTTATTTCTTAGACTCTCCAAAAAAGAAACTGAAACGAAACGATTGCGAATTGGTGAAAATTCCAGGTGGTATTGCAAGCCAATTTCAGCTGTTTAACGTAAACATTTAACGCAATTTCCGGATTACTTAAAAATAGAGTACGAAAACTGGTTATTTTGGAAAACGCCCCTTAACTGCTCCCGGTCCCGAAAAAATCAATGCCTTTAAAAATTGAAGGAAGTATTTACGTTCAATCCTATTTTAGATATGTTCGACAAGATACTAGCATCTATGCATCACTAGATGCAACCACTAGCATCTATGTGTAGCCACTTCACCACACATAGATGCTAGTGGTTATGGAATCAGCTCAATTCTTTTTAATTACTAGGTGTTAAAGAGAAATTTACTGCTTATGTATCAGGGACACTTTCAAAAGCAGAGAAGAAGAAATCCACAACAGAAAAGGAATGTCTAGCTGTCGTATGGGCTGGGCAAAATTTCCGATCACACATTTTTGGTTTGCAATTTAAAGTATTGACATACCATCCTACTCAGATCTGTGAATTAGCCTTAATTAGCCCTTAGGTACAAATTCCGGATTTTCAGCATGCAAAATCTTTTCTTCTAATTCACATATAAATTTTCCGAAGGAAAATTTGCACAGCCCTTCCCCAATTGAGTGCCTAGGAACCACGTACTCATTCCTTGCCCCTGTTCTTAAGTTTTATAATTATAAATATTTCTTATGCATTTGATATTACCTTTCACCTCACAAAATTAAAATGTAATATTGCAAAGTTTCACAAATAAGTCATAACTACTGTATAGGAACATAGTATTAAGCTAATAATATGCCAAAATCTTCAATTTTCATATTGTACACATTTTATGAACTTTTCTTCTTAGCAGATATCACCTAAATATAGTTTTCTAAATTTTACTTGAAATTGAAATGGTTTTAACATAATATTATTCGCAACAAAAAATAATTCTAATGTGTGTAATTTTTCTTTTCATTCTATTCATTTCAAACAAAATAAATCTTTACATAATCGCAATTCAGTTTATAATTCAGAAAAATACACTACACTTACGCATAGACAGAAAAAAAAATGTACCGCACTTTTGAAAAAGACTATTCACTTTAATTCTGATTGCAGGTCACAGTTTTTTTTTCTTATATCCACTATTAATAAGAGTAAAGTTTTTTGCGTTTTTCTTTACAAAAAATAACGTAATTTTTCTTTACAAAAAGTAACTTAATAAAAATAAATAAAATAAAAATTTATTTTAAATAATAAAAAAGTAACACATTTCTTTTCCATGTTTTCATATCATGAAAAGTGAAACAAAATTATGAGCTCTTCCAACGAGAACTTTTCATTGAGCTTCTACTTAGTATACATCCAGTTGTATACAATTCACAAAGCAGAGAACGCATTTTACACATGTAACTATATTTGCTTATTTACTACTAATATGAATAAATATATAAATGCTGATTTCAATTGATTCTTACTAAAGGATATATATTCTATTCAAGAAACAACCAAAAAATGGTTATTTTTGGAAGTATGTTTTCCATATTAATTAAAAAGATACCCACATGCAGGCTTCAGAAATCAATATTTTGAATTTTCTTTTCTTTTTCTTTTATTTCATAATATTATTTTGTACTTTATATGAAGTATCTCTTGCATACTCCTTTGAAGAAGGGAAAACTAGGGGAAAGCATACACAGGAGCATTTGGACAACGAGTAATGGCTTTCATTCGGTTTCACATTCTTCAACTGGTCTATGACGTTATGTCGCTGATGCAATTCCCCTGGTTTTCTTTTCCCCTCGTTTTTTTTTTCTTTTTGCTGGATCATCAAGTCATTTGTTACCACGTGTTGTGGAGGCGTTGACGGTGAGGCATTCAATTTGATGTCTCAAGTTGTGGCGTCTCTTACCAATTCGGCGATCAAAAGTCAGGTGTACAAGCTGCATATTCGCCATTCTCTATCTCTCTCTCGTGAATTTCAGTGGATGAGAGATTCTCTCTCCCTGTTCACTTTAATTTCGAAGCTAAAGGTTTATTTCCATTTGAATATCAAGGCACAAATATTCACTAATCCTACCTAACTCAAGATAAACTTGGTTTTCTGAGAAAATATAAACGTGATTAAATCATGTAGTCTTTTATAGTAGAGATAAAATGCAATAAACACACGAACGTATTATTTTTTTAACACGATGGATCATTGGCAGAGAGAGAAATCGAACGTCAAATTGTCAAGATCAACTTGTATCCAGTATGGCCTCGCCTATCGACACATCTACGTAGATGAAACTTGGTGGTGCTGGAATGTAGCTCTCAATTTTATGTTGTAAAAGTCAGGCGAATTAACATTTATCACGTAAACTTCCTAGATTACTACACATAATTAAAAACTTGCTATTCCAAAGAAAAGACAAATCCCCTCTTTTTTACCCGACGCAGGAATAGAAACTAAAAATCTGCAGCTGTCTCGGAAATGATTGAAAATCAATCCTGGTATTAATGGAATATAATAACTCCTCCTTAAACTTGAATTTCACAAAATTTTGTAACTCTCTCACTCTATCTTTCTCTCTCCCTCTCACTCACACAAATATATAAAAGTAATGATTTAACTTAATTCCCATTAATTTCTCGCTATAATAATTTAATCTACTAAATTTGCCCATATCTCCTTTAAAAGATAATGTTCATTCGTATTTCCTGATCCCCTTCCAAAGTATCCTGTTATTTATTAGATCACGCGCTCTTAAAATTGGTTAAATCCGCTTAAACCGATTATAAATATGTCAAAACAATCCCTTCAGATTCCTTGTCTATTATGATACTTCTCCAGAAATCCCTCCATCCATACCACGTGTTTCTGACGTTTCAAGGGAATTTTCCCTCGCGTATTATTAAACACACAACAGAAAACGCTCTCTTCTTATTCCTCTCTCGATTTCTTGTGATGCAATAGTCTGTAACCAACGGCGGAGTGGAAATGGTCTCTCCTCTACGACAGTGTTATGAACATAATTCAATAGTACTATTTTAAAAGAAAGTCTTTATATATATATATATATATATATATATATATATATATATATATATATATATATATATAAATGTGTAATGTGTATGCGTGCAAGATTAAGTGAGTGGGGAGCTTCGCTCTATTAATTTAGTTTGTATCGAAGAAAAAGTTCAATAATTCATTTTATATACGATTCGTAATGAATTGTAGCAACGATAGCCTAGTGGTTATTGCCGTGGACTTGCTACCGGCAATATTTTCGTTTAGTCGTGAATTCGAACCTTGGTGTCTCTAAAGTATCGCCTTGTAGCTAGGACTGAGGCACGAGGCTCAAATTTCTCCCGTTAAAGTGGTGTGGATTTTTGAGGGAGAGGTTCCATCTCAAATGTCTTGCTCGTAACTTCACCTGGGTTCAACATTTCAAGGTCCATCAACAACAGTTCAAATGTTACTTCTTGTGTGACGTCATAATAAATCTAATCAATCAATCCTAAGTAAATAAATAAGTTTATTTCTAAAATATTTATAAATTATTTCCTTTCAAATATCTTTTTGGAGAAAATTTTCATATTCAAATCGGAGCTCTATCACAGGTTTAAAATTTTGTATTTAATTATATTAAAGTAAAGAAAAAATGAATATTATACAATTCAGGTTTTATCTTTTGTAAACTTTTTAAGAATATTATTTCTAAAGCATTATCTGAAATATCTTACAATTGCTCTGGTAGAATTTCCTATACGTTTCCAGATTCTTACTTAAAATAAAATAAAAAAAAAAAAAATACAAGTCATATTTATTTATAATCTATTTCTTGATCCTTTTAGGCACTAAAATATTTTATAGTTAGGATACGGGATTTGAAAATTTAAACTGCATTTGGTAATCTAATTTTTTGTCGATCATATGAATAGAATAACATGACACACCCATCTGTAGAATAAAGTGCAATACATATAAATTTTCTGAAGGTGTGTTACTATTAAGAATGTTTCTAACACAGATAAAAGAATGGTAAAAATGATATTCTAGTGGTCTGCTTGAAAATATTAAATTTGAAGCTTAATTTAATTTTTTTAACCTCGTAATTTTATCGTAAGCTAAAGTCATTCAAAACTGCGTTTATTAGACATTACTTTACGTTTAAGGTATATTCATTTCCATTAAGGAAAAACGAATAAAATTTTAATCATTTCAAATGATTTAACATGGTAATTTTTGTTAAATCGCATTTTAAAACACCTTATAGATGTTTTTATTTTATTTGAAGTTTATTGCTCTTTGAAAAAGCCTCCTATTAACTCTCGATATTACCATGGTACACATCAAAATGTCAAGCAAATTTTGTATGCCTATGTTTTTTAAATCTGATTTCTTCACACTTTAACAATTTCAATGAAATATCTATGCTGTATAAAAATGTAAGTTTAATCTAATAAGCTGAATGCCTGCTAAAAACTGTGCTCTTCTTACTTTTAGCTCAAGACATTGTTTGTTCTGAAATAGAAGAGACAGTATGAGTTTCAGTCTCCTTCTCTCACTTTTCAGTAAGTATAAAAATTGTTTTCGATTTCCATTGCCGCGTTCTCTATTACCCAAACATATCTACTAGAATAGAACAAAAAAGATCTGTGTGTAAGTGAGTGTAAACAAAATCCTATAAAGTACATATTATAACCACTAAAATCTTTTAAATTTATTTCGAACCAAAACTAAGGAAAAGAAAAGGCTCACAGTCAAAGAGATTACCAAAAGTCTAATTACAAGCATTATTCAATAAAAAATTATTGTGAAAGTAGACCAAAAATTTATTTTTAAATATTAAAACAATTTATTAATTTTATGCACCAAGAAACCCAAATAATCATTAGATACTGTTAAGAAAAAAAACAAATTTAAATCATAACTAAGTAAGTGAAAAGCGAAAAATAAGAAAACTAAATGTATTTTAATTAATACTGTTCCATATCTTGAAATGGAATAATGTGTATTTTTTCCAGTGTAATAGATCTTATTATCACAATTAAATAAGTTACATTAATTTGAGATGGTATAAAACGAAAAATTAATTAGAAGAACAATATCAAATCAAAAATTCAACCGAATAAATGAAGAAAAACAGCAAAGAAAAAAATATATTCATTTAGACCTAAATATACGACAGTAACCATTAAAATCATCTAAAGTATTTTTACACCTATTAATAATTTTAACTTTGTGACATTGGGCTATTCGCTGTTTCTCTTCACTAACCTTGTTGACTTTCAATTGAGATTGATTGCTTTCACTAAACAACCTTTGCCCAACCAAAAATGAAACGTGATGAAGAATATTAATAAGTAAAGCAGTTAGGAATGAAGTGAAACGGTTAAATTGAGAATTATATAAACTCCATCTGAAGGAGTAGAGTATCCGAAGGAGGATCAGAGAGACGTTGTAGTGAGAGGAGGTGAAGTCTAAGTGCTATATAAGAGGAAGGCGAATTTACAGATTAGTAATGAGGTCCGAGTACTCTCTACTCGGTTAGAGATTGGTTCTAGAATTTTCAGCAGTTGTTCCAGATTCGGAGTTGCAGTTGATAAAAGATATTGGTAAGAAGCTGTTAGATTATTATTGGTGGGTTGAATTAAAGCGTTAGTAAACTTAACCTGGAGAGCACAATTATTGGTGTCATAGTAAATATATATTAATAAATTGTGAAAGTTGTTTTGGTGGTTCTGTAATTATTGGTGTCGTAGTATTTAATATTTGAAATTAGTGATGGCACAAGATAACGCCCGGAACGATCGGGTGTTACAACTTCAAAAAAAGTTATAATAGTTATGCCACTAATTTCAGGCAAACTCAAATACAATTAACTAAAAATAAGTTGACGAAATATATATGGAGTGTCTGAGTCCTCCACCTCTTAATCTTCATATCTGTCTATCGTTGGAAGAAAATGAGCATCGACTTTTTCTTGCCCAGAACAATGTTTTATTTAAGCGCTTTTTTAAAGTAATATTTAAATTAATTATTATAGAAACTGTAAATTTAGGAAGAAGAAATAAAAAATTACTTGGGATGAACGGAAAAGACCTAAGAGTGTTTAAAAATGGCAGTTTGAAGTCTGAAATTAAGAATTTTACAAGAAAAACTAAGGGTATGTCGCTAAATTTAGCAGCCGTCCAATGGGACAGCTGCCTTTCGTGTCAGTGCGAGAAAGTGAGTAAATTTCAGTTTAATCTGTGTGGGAGATTTGGTGATGAGAGGTCGTGGTATGATTAATCCGTAGTTAACTGAACTGGTGGAATTTATGTGTTAGTGTGAGAATATTTTGGTGAAAAAATGGATTTTTTACAATTTTAAAGGAATACTTTTCGGTCTTTTATTGTTTGGATCTAGATAATAATTAGAAACATTTAAGGGCATTCTTGTTGATGTTCATCAGAATATTAAAGAAGTTTTTTGAATGGTATGTTTCCTATTTAGAAAATTTAGATATGTGTAGATGTCTGAGTTTCTCATGATCCATCTCGTGTTTACAATTTATCTGCTAATATTGTTTTGTGCTTTTTCTAATTTATTAACGAAATTTTTGGCAGTGAATCCCCAAACCGGACTTATTTCGAGAGACCAACCCCCCGCTCCGCACATAGTGCACTACGGGTTACCCCCAAATCGGACAGTTGTAGGTAAAGGTAGGTCTGAGAATCAGGATATAGATCAGCAACTGGTTTTCTATGTTTAACCCTCTAGCGTTGAGCATTTAAAATCCCGTCATGTTTTCGAGATACTTCAAAAAAGTTCCAAACGAATGATTTCATGTCGCTGTGAACTCGATAAACGAAAGCAGTAAAGACGTATAATTTTGCCTTCACATGATTATTTCAAGTTCGTTTGAGGCTTTTTTATGGCTCATTACGGAATCTCCCTCTTGTCCTTAAGATTGAGACATTCGTTCAAGAGGAAGAGATTAAGAATTTATTTATTTCCTATCTATAAGTGAACTGGGTATTAGTAAGTGTGTATATGTCAGCTTGGTTTGAGATTTTATTAGTTTTGAATTAAATAAATTCTTTAACCTAGCTTTCTCAAAATAACAATATTATTTAAATCAATCCAAAAGCTTGTTTGAAGTTTCATCACATAAAAAATAGATTTTATTCTCATTTTTAGTAATTATTAATTTGAAGTTTTAACAAACCTGGTAGGGAGGGAAATGTGCTATTTTATCTAATTGGACAAATTACGTTTTCTGAGTCTACTTTGCTTGGTAAAAATTCACGTTTTTTTCCCCTCACATTAAGAGTATCATATAGAATTCAGTTTTTGTAACATATCTATAAATCTCTTCGTATATTTCTAAATATATTTAAAATATATATTTGTTTAAATTCAAAGAATGTAAAAAGTAATGAATATATTCTATTGTCTCTTTTGTGTTACTTTAATCACTACTTTTAGTTCTTAAATTAATATTTATTTTATTATAAGGTGTAAAAAATTAATGTTTTTTTTGTTAAAAGAAACTAGCGCGTCTAAATTAGAAACGTTTTAAACTTTTCAACCATTACAAATGAATAAATTACAAGTATCTGTGTAACTTTACATGGAAAAATTTATTGATAAAAAAAATTTAAATGTATTATTTTTTTCTTCATAATTTCAAAGCCAGGTATTCAGGGCAGCTTAACATATGATCCCTAGTTTAGTACCGTTGAGTTCCGAAATACATCTAAATTTTTAAGACCTGATCCACATTTTTCCTTCAATGAGAAGATGAATGACGATTTTCCCTCAAATCCATATTTTTCAAACTTGAATTTTAGAATAATTAGTAATTAAAAGCGTCTGTTCACATTTATATTTGTCAAAATGCACAAGTGTCTACTGTACATTTGCACAGATACATTTGATTACTAAATATTTGAAAATTCAAATTTGAAATATATCCATATGTGTAAAATACCTCATAATTTATCTTCTTTTCGAAGATAACTGAAGTACAGGTAATTAAAATCCGGATATTTTTCGTAATCTTAATAATAAATAGCTGTCAACTTTACAGGAGCTACCCTGAAAATCTGCATTTGATATTACGATGAAAAATATTTATGTGTGATGCATACGCAGTTAAAACTTATTTACCATAAATACTTACAAATATATCTTTCAATATTTAAAATATTAAATTCAAAATTTAATATATTGCATCGCTAGAGTATTTTCATATATTTCGTACGTTTTGAATAATTCGGTCGAAAACTGCAAGTTATGAGCAAAAAATATGCTGAAATATTTGATAGTAAAAATTTAAATTTTTAATTTAAAAAAAGCTGAGTTGCGAAATCGTCGGTATAAAAATTTAATAATGAAAAATTAGAGTTTATTTTAAACAGGTATAAATAACACTGTCGCAAATATTAAAAATTTTATTATTTTAAATTCAAACTTCTTTACGGGAGTGTTCATTGTTAACATATTAGTGTAGAAGATATAAAACGTAAATAAAAAATAGATGTAAAATGCAAGTTGCAAAATCATAATCTAGAACAGAATCCGTAACTTTCACTTGATAGGGCAGAGTCAGCGTAAGGCAGGGTTGAGAGATAAAAACACTAAGGGCTCTGCAGTTTTTTGAGGTAACACTCTTACAATTACAGTTTTCAGGAAAAAGTATAAAAGTTACAAATACAAAAATAAGACGTGTAATTTCTTATACGTTTCAATAACAAAGGATTGGGGAATTGGACTTCCAGTTCATTGTTGCGAGTTAATAATACCAGAGGTAACAAACCGTACTCCTTTCGGTAGTTTTGTACTCCTTTTCAGCACTCCGTTTAAAACCTGTACTGTCAAAATATACCTTTCTATTCTTTTGTTCTTCTAAAAATGTATAAAGATTATAATGGCAATTTTATGTAAACTTTTATAAGTTCCTTTTAACCCATACCCGTTTAAACATAGTTTTTATTATATAAAAAAGTCTGGACTCTCTTATTTAGTGGGGAATTATATTATATTCCAACTATTAGTTTTCATATTCCGAACAGGATTGCATCGTTTCGGAGATATTCCCCTTAAATTTAATGAAAGTAATTTGGCATAATTTTAAGCTAGATGTTACTAGTGTAAGTTTTTTTCCGTAGCATTATGGTAAGTTCAAAGAGGAGTAAAAAACGTTTTAGTGAATATTTAAAAAAGGGTTTTCACTAATTAAGAAAACAATGAAAACATTTCTTTGCTTAAATGTGTAATTGTGGATAAATGTACGCAGCCTTAAGAAATGATAGTGCAAAACGTATTCGAAGACAAACACGGTATGAATGAAAAACTGCAATGTTGGACTCTATGCAGCACCGTGTTTCAAAATATATGACACTGTGATAATTTTATAAACGGTATATGAATACATGAATGTATATATATATATATATATATATATATATATATATATATATATATATATATTTATATATTCTCTGTAAAATTACTGGATTATTGGATTTAAAATGCGTTCGAACAAATATATTTGTTTATCTTTTGATACATATATCTATTTGTACACTTCCACCATCAGAAACGTACTAATAATTGGTGCTGTGAATTCACTGTGTAAGCCTCCCAAAATTATAAGTGTAAGATATTTGTATTTTACTTAGTGGCAACAAGTGGCGCTGCAGTAGTAACGCGCGAAGTGTATTGGATTACTGAGCAACTGATATTCACGAGCGAGAGACGCTATGTTTTTGTCTTGTTTTCATTTCAATAGTTAAAGTGTCTGTAAATAAAATTTCTATAGTTTTGGCATAACGACGTAATTATTGAACCCTGGCGTTTTAAGTATACATCAATTGGATAAACTTTTGACTTTATATTCCAACCCAAAAGCCTTCATATTTACAAATTCAAAAATGATTTGAAATTGCTGCGGGGTGCTTAGTTAATGTATTATTTTAAGTATAAAATTTTTAAGAAACATTAAAAACTTTATTTACCTTTTTTGATAAATTTCGATTTTTATTTTTTCTATTATAAAAAATTCTCATTTCTTAAAAAATATTTAATATATTTAAATGAAATCTTACCAGAATGTTCAGTATAATTCTAATCAAGTTGTGAACCTGAAACATAGATATTAAGTATAAAGCTATTTATTTTGTTACTATTTGTTATTTAAAAAAAGGGATATATATATATATATATATATATATA
>BMAW01117624.1:4420-81196 GCA_019974015.1 Nephila pilipes | reverse complement strand
AATGAATGCAGTTTTTAGAAAAATAGAGCATACATCAATTTAGAAAATTAAGATTGATATATTTAGTTTCTCAAACAAATTGCATTCAACATTTTCGGGTTTTTTTTCCAACTCTTCTGCTATAACTGAATTAAGTGTGATATAGTTATTAATCTTAGTTAACTTATCAGTACAGTAAAAAGTATGACAAGCAAATTGTTTTATTGATATTTCAAATGTATTTTAAATTTTTCCCTTTGTAAAGTTTATTTACCAAAATATCAATAACTTTTTCTCTTTCGATTAAGATAAATGTGCGTACTATTGCTCAAACGCAAAACTAGAATTTAATGAGTTAAATATATGTATCTACTACTTTATATTCAATTCGTAAAGATTTTATTTATTATATTTATGATTAAAGTAGTGAAAATAGAACTTAATTGATGAATCTTATAAGCAGCAAATTTTAAAACCAACTTAAAATGAAAATATTTTTATTATAAATTAATTATCTCTTTCCTTGTTTCAATGCATGAGTTAGAGCTAATATTGTGTAAAATTAGTAAAAATATGAAATTTATTATCCTGTTAAGTAGCTATAGTTAAACATGAGTATTACTCAAAATTAAACATGTGAGTAAAGGTTTTAAAAAGACGATAGACTAATAGGTGATTAGATCTCTTTCATGTAAAGATGTCGCTTTGTGCATGCAAAAATAGGAGTTTATTTCAAAATTTTAGGGACTGCAGAAACTCAGCGGAGATTGTCAACACACATTCGCTACCGATACATATTACATAGAATATGTAATTCCAGTTTTGATTTAGTCCTCTTGTTGACAAGTGTGGAAGTTTGTGGATAGAAGTTCCAACACTGGTGCCATCCTCGTCACTTAACCGAGTTCTAATTTACAAGGCCCATAGCCACTAGCCATACTAAGGGCAATGCAAGTAAAGAATCAGTCAACTAAAAACTTATGAAATTTGATTCATAAATTTTAAATATGTGTTTGTATCATGTACAAATTATTTCATTAAAATATTTACAAAAATTTGAATAATTGAAAATTTCAGCTTTATGTGCTTCAGAGGTATTTTAATCTATCTTTTTGATTTAAATCTTAAAATAGTATTTTTGTGCAAATACAATTCATATTTAAACAAAAAGAAAAATAATTTGACACGTAAATTATCGATTTAAGTCATTCATAGAAAATAAGAAAAACTTTATCTGTTTAGAGCAATTTTTCCTAAAGAAACACTCCTCATGTTTTTTTAATCACTTTTCAAAATAATCAAAATCTAACGTTATTTTTTTTATATAAAATGTGTAACATAGTTTTAAAAAATGATCACATGTAATATAACTGGCTTGTATATATATAAATAAAGCTCCTTTTGATTTTTTTAAAAAAAAGAGTTTAAACAAAACAAAGAAACATATGAAAGTATTTATACAAAAAAAACCAATAAATCATTGAAAACATTCAATTACTATTGTTACTAATGATAGATAACGGTATTTTGTTTTTCCTTGAAGAGTAAATTTTTCTTTAAATTTCAGCATTTTTTAGCCTTGTGTCTCTCTAAATAGATAAAATGAAATTTCATATTTTCTGTCTAAGAGTGTATTTTTATTATTTATTATTGAAGTATGTATTGCCGGAAGATATTTAAGACTGCGATAGAGAATGAAGGGAAAATATCATCTTTTGCTCCTGTTACACTTTGAATTTTCTGTCCAAATCGTCCTAAAAGATGTTTACATACAAAATATTACCTTGAACAACGCTTTGCCTTTATTTGTAATAATTAAAATAAATAGTAATTTATATAATATATAACTCTATACGAAGAAATGTTCTTATTTTCGAGCTGTTAAGGGAAGACTTCAATTTCGAAAACAAGAAATTTTTCAAGTTATATTTGTAATTTAGTTTTCTTTTAATGAGCTACTATTATAAAGCTGTTCTCATTACGTTTGAAATTTTCAAATAATAATTTATTACAGCTATTAACATCAAAACATTAAACAGTTTTATGTTATTGGATAGCTGTCAAATAATCAATTGAGGATTATTTGAGTTTTAGGTTCACTTCGTTAATAATATTTTAAATTGTTTTAACTATAAAAAAAAATTGAATTTAAATATACGTATATAGTTTAAAGTATTTATTTAATACTTGAGGCAATAATGAGGAAGCATCGCAAAGTTTTAATTCTTATTAAGAAATAATCCAGATAAAATTTATCCTGTACATTAATTTGTAATTGTGCGCATAAATAACTTACTATATAAATAATACATAAATACTTTCTTATAAATAATAAATAAATATTTACTTATAAATAATAAATAAATACTTACTTATAAATAATGAATAAATACTTACTTATAAATAATAAATAAATACTTACTTATAAATAATGAATAAATACTTACTTATAAATAATAAATAAATACTTACATATAAATAATAAATAAATACTTATAAATAATAAATAAATACTTATAAATAATAAATAAATACTTACTTATGAATAATAAATAAATTACAGTTACCCATGTTCCTTTCTTTGCTTTCAGGAAACCGTAGATTTGAGTAGCTCGCAGTATGGAGAAAATCTAAGAGTGAAAGAGTTCTAAGAATCTAAAGAGTTCTCGAAAAATCAAGAAGCGCAGAAAGAAATTATAACTCTGGAGGATGACTGTGCAGAGAAGTCTTAGGAGTACGACGGCTTTCTTCAGAATGCTTGAAGCTACAACATCTTAATAACTAATCCGAAGCGGGATTTTCTTTTAGCCTAGTTGATTAGAGCGCAGCACAAAGCAACCGGTCTACTTTTTTTCTTTGGATCCGTTGGTCAAGAGTTCGACACATGCCGGCACTCCAAGATTAATAGTCCCTTCCCCCTATGGGGACGAAAAAAATATAGCGGCCGAAGTGATGACCCAGGAACACTAGACGGCAGCACAGCCTGAACTACATGTTGCATATGACCCTGACATAAAAACAACTTTATTCTGTATGTCTAAAAGAAATACATATAAATCCCAACTAGTGATATTCCGACACGGCTCACGTACCCATGAGACACGTCACTCAACTACAGACAACCTGTAATGCCAAATGAAAACTGTTCTATAAGAGGGTTCTTTCTTCAAGTTAAAATATCTTAAAACTAGCCTTACTGGAACGTTTCTTTTGTCTAGTTGATAAAGGCGCAGCAAAAAGCCACGGATCAACTTTTCTTCGGACCCAGTAGTCAGGGGATAGAAACGCCTCCAGCACTCCATTGACAAATGTGCTCCCCCTCCACGGGGTCGAAAACATAACACTGATGTAGTAACCCAGGACATGAACATTAGATGGCAGCACATCCTGGAATTACTTGTTGCATTTGCTCCCGACGGAAGAACTAGCCTCTGTGCGTCTAACTAAGACAAGTGTTATAAATCCCAACTAGTAATTTACCGGCACCACGTGTCGACGAAATCCGCCATTCATCTAGAGACAGCTGATGACGTTAAATGGAAACTGTTCTATGTAAAACTCAATTTCAACAGAGAGGGGACGTATAACAACTGAGTAATGGCTGGAAAATCAACCTTATCGCCAAATATCGTTCGGAATATTTTTCCTTCATATCAGCGGGATGGTACTGGAAGGGGACTACGCGGCGGCTCTCTTCAACAACAATAAAAATTAGTTAAGAAGCTAGAATAACTACTCCAAATAGAGATCTTCTTTTAATCTAGTTGATAAAAGGGCAGCAAAACGCGTCAGATCAATTTCTCTTCTTCAGACCAATGGTTAGGGTTTCGAAATGCTGTCAGTACACCTAGGTGAATTGTCCTCCCCCTCTACGGGGTCGAAAAATATCTAGCGGCCGAAAGAATAATAAACATTTTCTATCTCTCTAGGTTATTTTTAGTAATAATCCAAAATTCTGATACTGCGGGTTACTTCAATCTACGCCTTCTTGAAACAAAAAATCAATCGATATTAATAGGTGTAATTCAAAAAATTACGTAATCCAGAATCAATTAATATGTAGAGTAACATTTTATCCAGATATCTCATATATATATATATATATATATATATATATATATATATATATATATATACTGCTGTTTGTAGAAAATGCAACACCATGAAAGAATCATCAGAATCAAATGAAATTTAATGCAGAAACGACTTGTACTGATACAAATAAATGATGAAATTTTCAAAACAAAAGAAACAAATTAAGCGTCCGAAATCAGTATTTGGTGCAGCCACCATGCGCTGCAATAAGTGCTGCTATACGACGTGGCATGGAGTCAAACAGATGTTGAATATCTGCTTGAGGAAGAGAATTCCATATCGCTTGTATGCGCAACCAAAGTTCGTCTTTGGAAACTGCAGGACGCGGATCACGTGCGAGACGCCGACCAACCATATCCCACACGTGCTCAATAGGCGACATATCCGGTGAATAAGCAGGCCAAGGAAGAAGTTGCATGCGTTGTGCTGAACAGAAGTCTCGAACAGTCCGCGCAACATGTGGGCGTGCATTATCCTGCTGAAAGATAGCTCCAGGGATGCCTTGAAGGAAAGGAACGACTTCGGGCTGTAGCACTTCACGGACGTACCTGTTGCTATTGAGATTACCCTCAATTCGTATCAAATTGGATCGTCCATGATACGAAATCGCACCCCAGACCATAACTCCGGGTGTTCGACCACTATGTCGTTCAATAATACACTCAGGAAGGCAGCGTTGACCGGCATAACGTCTAACACGAACACGGCCATCATGGGTCCACAAATTGAAGCGTGATTCATCTGAAAAGACAACTTGGTGCCAATCAGCTCGCCTGTCTCTGTGCTCAAGAGCCCACTGCCGACGCAGCCGTCGATGATTCGCCGTGAGGGGAATCCTGTATAAAGGCACCCTTGCACGCAATCCACGGCGCAGCAGACGACGACGAATTGACGAAGCCGACAATTGTACACCTGTAGCAGTAGACCAACGTGCTGCCAGCTGCCTGGAGGAAGCTGTGCGATCATTCACCGCCATGCGGAGCAGGTGTCGATCATCGCGCTCTGACGTCACCTTCTGTCGTCCAGTGCCTGTTTTTCGAGTTGTTCGGTGCTCGTCGGTCCACTGCTTCCAAACTCGCATCACTGTGGAACTGTTCCGCTGCATACGAGCTGCTATTGCGCGATAGGAAAATCCTCCTTCTCGAAGGCCGATTATCCTCCCTCGTTCAAACTCCGTAAGTTGCTTGAATTTCTTATTCTTCCGTCGTGGAGGCCTACTCAGGTCTCACTAAACGTTTGCCACTAACAAATAATCATAGACTTTTTTCAACGTCCCGCTACAGCACTTTATTTATACGCTTTCAGCATCAATTCAGAGGGCGCTGCTGCTACATGCTGCGCACGCGCGATGGCTTGTCTTTATTAATTTGTGCATAATATCCTATAATTGACATTTGCTGCGAATTTCATTTGATTCTGATGATTCCTTCCAGGTGTTGCATTTTCTACAAACAGTAGTTTATATATATATATATATATATATATATATATATATATATATATATATATATATCCTAGTAATAAATTTTAACGTTATTCCTTCCACACATGTCCTAAATAAAATTATTTCAGTTACTCTGTTTCATGTTATATTTTTTAAAAAAAATTCAATTCTATTCAGATTGTACTGGGCAAATATTTTATTGATGATTGTATAAAGACACATATTTATTTTTCTTCCTGGTTCAGTTAACAAATATTATTTTATTAATCTCTTCTCCTTAGAGTAAAAAAAGTGAGTTGTTATTAAATCCCGTGCTTCAGAGCACAAGTCAAACACGCAGAAGGAAGAAACATAAAAGAGATGAAAAAAAAAGCGATGGAACATTTTCTTATCCGAAGCCGACACATTTTCAGTGGAAATGCTAAAAGAAGAAACCGTGGCGAAGCGCCTTCCTTTTGCTCAGAAACCTTCTTCAATTAAAGGAGGCACGTGTCGATTTATGTGTCAGAAGGAGTGTACCGACAGAGCAATATTGAGCAGGTTAATCCGCCGGAGACTCCGCGAGTTGGCGGCTTTCCAGGTTTGTGCTTTTGGGGTAGAAATTTTGACCTCCCAAGTGGAGAAAAACATTACCCTCTTCTTTTCTTCAATACTTTCCATTAGATATTTCTTCGCATCGATAAATGACACGGCTTTAAAGGTAAACTCCTGCATTTGTTTAAGAAAGAGAAAATCAAAACAGGGAATCCTCAAAACCTTTTACATTAAAGTAAAAAAAAAGGATTAAACATTTTTTCCACAGATTGTTTTCTTAATCTATCAATTATAAAATACATTTTAAACATTTACGAACGCAAATTCAAAATGTAAAGATTCTTTTGCGTCCAAGTATCAATATGAATCACTACCCTCACTGACGAAGCTTAGAGGAATCAGGATTCGAACCTTGCCATCAAACATCGCCGACCCTGAACTATGCTAATTAACTACTTGCTTTCCCCATTGATTGAAGCGACATTTTCATTTACGTACATATCTGATAATTGCATTACATACAATGTGACATTGACTGTTTTTGATTTTCGCTAACCTGAGGATTTTATATTAATTTGTGACATGTAAAATTACAGTTTCTTCCCAAACAAAATTAAACGTGATTAAGTTCAATAGGGTGAAGTGAGATGAAGTAATTTAGAGAAAATAAATGAAAACTGTAAAGGGTGTGATTTGTTAGCCGTCTAGTTCACCCAAGTTTGCTCGCCTGCATTGAAGAGTGGAAGTTGTTTGGTGCTATAGATGAATTTTACCACCAAATTTTTTTGCTGCCAATGAGTTTTCGAAACACTCTGTATATCATTAAGAAGATATAAGCACCTGTATAAGCAAGAAAATGCTGAAGAAAGTGTATATGAGATGACTATGTAGACAAGTCTCCATGAGTGGCACAAAATTAAGTTTCTATATCTCTGTTATTTTAGCAATTAAAACTTTACAAAACTGCAGGTTGCTTCAGTCTGCGGCTCTGACCCCCCCCGAACTAAACCATTATCAGATGTAATTTACTGCGACATTTAAATCTGCAATTTCCCGAAACTAAACAAATCACTATTTAAGGCGAGCTGCTATTTGCAACATAATGTACCAACAATCTTATTACATGAATAAATCTTATCCAATATCCTCAATAATTTTTAATCTAATAATTAAAAACTGTGCGGATACCCCCACCATTACAGTTCTGTTTGAAAGTTATAGAGAAAGGTGGCAGCTTTGACAAGTGTCATCAATGTTGCCTGATAGGTCCTTTTATTTTCAAGAATATTACCAGTAGTTCTAGTACTACCCCATTAAACATTAATGCAAACAAATAAGTTATCAAGAAGAAATAAGTATTTCGATAGACCCTTCAAGAATTGATGTTTAATGCACTTCGTTTAGTTTCGAAGAATTTTAAACATTTTGATGTATTTCTCTTACTATGCGTGTTACCATTTATTTTCACTAAATTATTCACTTTAAATAATGAGAGATTAATCCAAAACGTTGAATACAGAACATCGATTTTTAAACATATTTCGGATTCATGTTTAAACAGCTACGATCATTAAATGAGCACAATCGAATATGTGAGGGCGATCTCTACTTCCTTAATGCACAACTGGTAATTTTTTTCCATTTTTTTGGTTCTAAAATCAATCTTCTTCGGTATAAACTTTGTTTAGCTCTTTCAACCAAATTGACATAAATGGGCGATAACATCTCATTCTGGGCGCGAAACGATTGACTTTTTAAAAACAAAGATAACTTGAATAAGGAGATTCGAATGTCCTCTAATTTGATAAAGTTGTAGATAAAGGAAGAAAAGATTTGGAAAGTATACATTGAACTGCAGTTCAACTTGGAAAACAAAGCTCTCCGTTGCAAGTAAACTAAATTTCTACCTCGGACTTTTCATCGTGTTTTATAAGGATACATTTGTTTCTTTATGGAGAGGAATGACGACTTTTTATTCATATCTCTCTTATAGTGAGAAGGTTAAATTACCATTTATTATTCCAAAAACAACAGTCTTTGAATTTCAGCTTTTCAGTGTTTCCCAAATTTTAGTTCTTTTTTTTTCTCCCCCCGTCAAGGTATTTTTTTTTTTACTTTTTCAAATGAATTTTCATATTCGTGCTCAATTTTTTTTCATAATCAAAATTCAATTATTTCGAAAGATTGAGCCCATTTTAACCAAAAAAAGCAAGTCAGGGAATAATAAATTTTTTTAAACTTTTTTATATTTTTACTCATATTACAGGAGTATACATTGATTTATTGCCAGTAACGTCACACTTAAAGCAACATGACACATGAATGTTAACGGACCTAGTAATTTTGATCCTCGATAGCAAAACGAGTGGACACACATGAACTCACCACTGTGCTCTCTTGCACGCCAATAAAAAGAACTTGAGCCTCGATGGTTTAATGGAATCAGCCCCCCCGCACATATGGAGGGTGTTTAGCGGCATCAGGACCGAATCCATGGCTCGACGTGAAGATATTGACTGCGGCGGCCTATCTAAAGGTTTGGAAGAAAACAAAGGAAGTGTTGTCAAGCCACTTCGGTATATATTAAAATTTTTCTAAATTTTTTTGTCTGTCTTGTAATGATGTGCTGCTTTGTTTAGGTATTTTCATAGTATTAGTTTGTAAACAGATCTTCATGAGAAAAATGAGGATTTTGCCAAAAATATTTTCCTGGACCTTTAATTTTCCATCTTCCAATTCTCTCGTAGATTTCTACTCAACTTAAAAACTAAATTTCAGATGGTGAAGTTATTTTCATTCATATTTCATAGCAGCACAGGACGGTCTATCTCAAAATAGATTTTTACAATTTTAATAGAATCAGGATTAATTATTTTTACAAAGTGAAAAATGATTGTGAATATTTTAGACTGTAGTTCTAAAGGAGTTTTTTCCCCTTCGGCAGAATTTGTATCTAATGAAATATTTAAGTGTTAATCTTTGCAAATAAGTTTTTTTTTTTTTTTTTTAAATAGAAAAGTCTTTTCAAATTTTAAGGCACAAAACTAAATATGATAGCGCGATTTGAATTGCATCAATTCTATGCAAAGTTGAAATAACTTTTTCTGAAATTTTACTTTGCTTTCCAAGAAGTTATTGCTTATCATAAATACATACTTTAACTATCTTTGAGCATCAAAAATACATTATTCATATTGACTCGATAAATGGTCATTAAAATTAATTTTAGAAAATATGTTTGCCAAAATATTTCAGTAAACAAAACATGAAAAGAAATTATATTTTTAATTAAAATAAATAATGTCATTCAAAAGAGAATCTAAGAATATGCTACATCAATATAAACGAAATAAATTTTAACAGAATATTTAACTCTAAAACTGGCTAATTTGTTTATTTAACATCAAACGATATGAAAAGATTTTTCACGAATTTTGAAAATTATTAACTTTAAATATTTTATTATGATGATAATTCTTTTACCAATAATTTAATTATTAATCTTCATAATGAGAAATAATATTTCCTTCGGTTTACAAATAAGTTGCAATACTGAAAGTAATTTATAAATTTAATAAATTACCAATAAAAAATAATTACAAAATAATTTATCAGGCCATTTTAAAACAACGCTAACATCTCAAAAAAGTCTTAAGTCATATAGTAGTAGATTTAAATTCTTATAATGTAATGCACCTAATTCATAATTTGAAATACAACATAAAAAAAAAAAATTTAAGTAAAACCAGGTATTAAAACATTGATTTCTGGTCCGAATAATAAAAAAATTGTCTTTCATATTTTAAATTTCTAGTTAGATTGCAGAAGTTATAGAAAAACTATTGAAATAAAAATAGGATATTTTCTATTTTTTTCTTTAAAATGGGACATAATTTCTGCTGGATGAAAGTAAACATTTCATTCTCAAACAGAGTAATACCGTTTCATACCATAGATGATGAAAAATGTATTTTGTCAAAGCATTTGCTCTAAGAAAAGCATTTAAATAATAGATTTTAGTACAGAACGTTTATTTGGAGTGTTCACAATACAATATCTCAAATTTGAAGAGCCAGATTTGCAAAACTGAAGAAGTTAAGACCTTTTGGCAATAAATACAACACATTTAAGCTTATAAATATTATTAATGTTCAATGTGACCTTCACTAAAACACGAACACATCTGAAGTCTACAGTAGAACCCTTCCTACACTCTTTTCTTTCTTTTGTAGTTTGTTTGATTGATAGATTTAACAACAATGGCTACAATTCTAGGAGTAACACGAAGGCTATTGGCAGAATCACAAGGGGGCGAGTCTGCCCAAAAAAGGTTTAAAGCAATAAAATATACAATAAAGAGAGTAAATTTAAAAAGTAACGAACTCTATTGATGTTGTAGCGTCTTGATTTTGAACCACGATCAAGGAGGCCAACAACAGAACTGGCAAAACACTCTTCAAACTTTCAATGCCACATCAATGGAAGAACTTGTCTGGACAGACTCAAGCATCACTGACCAACTCTAATTCTTACCATGTTCAGTGTTACGCTTGAATGGCTGCAATTATTGATATTTTCAGTTTTGTCACAAATACAAACACTTCAAATTTACTCCTTAAAACAGACGAAGAGTATTACTGTTGTCATGGAAGAAATGTCTCTTGGGACGAGTGCGTCATAATTTATACACCAATATGGAAAAAAAAAATCAAATATTTTAATCCAATAGATGGCGCTCACTGTGTCCATAATTAAATTAGTCTACTACGCTATTTGGATATTTTCATGACATTTGTTGCTCGTAATATTTCTAGCTGTTTACAGACTAAATCCAATATAAACAAAATCTCTAGTTCCAACCACTTGTTTTTTCAAGTTTGTTACTTGTGATACAGCCATGTTTTTTATCTGATTTCATGGAAGTTTTTTGGAATGGGTTTGGAATAATTTTTTTTTTCGTTTCAGTCGATCAATCATTTTTAATTTCATTTGTATAGTTCTGTTATATATGGCATAGAAAAAGAAAGTGGAATATAAGGCAAATTATCAGAATTAATAGTTATCAGCAAATAATAGCATTAGTAATAACCACTCGTGTGGTGACATTGAAAAGGTAGTTTCAAAGTAGCTCATGCATATCGTAGGAGGCAACTAACATGGGTACCCAGCGTCTAGGGGTTTAACCAGGTGCCTTGTCTCTGGGAATTATATCAAGGGACAGGTCCGCCAAGTTGGGTGTTAGGTGAGGAGATAATGAACCCAACCAGGAGAAAAACTTCTTGTTACGAAATCTAAAGAAAGAAATACTCTGCGGTCTTTGGAAGGTATGGAACAGAAATCTGAAGAAAGCTAAGGTTCCCCCGGGAGCTGTCTAGCAAGTGGAGAAGATTAGTAATAAAACACTATTTGAAATTAAGGGCGTATTAAGTAGATCTTTTAGTGCGTAAAGATGTGTAAATAAGCGCAATTAAACATATTTTTACATTTTTTAATTTCCACTTGCAGTTTGATTTCATTGAAACCAAAGTAAAGATTCGAAACAATGAAACTTCGTCATCATTGAGATAAGTATATAATCTATTTAAATACAAGAAAATAAAATTATTACATTTTTTTTTAAAAAGCACAATTTTTTCGGTGTGTGTGTGTGTGTGTGTGTGTGTGTGTGTGTGTGCTCAGGCCCAGTGTGTGTGTGTGTGTGTGTGTGTGTGTGTGTGTGTGTGTGTGTGTGTGTGTGTGTGTGTGTGGAATTTGACTTGAAAAGCGAAAGTGCCTTGTTCTTTACGCCTAGTGCGATAGAAAGATGTGCATCTCTTTGGACACGTGTGCAAGAGAGAGGGACCGTCGTGAAGGATTATTTTAAGTAGATAAATATTTTTACTTACGGGATTTCGTACGTTTCTGGTATTGGTTTCTTGGGACATTTATAATTTAATAAGCACTAAAGTATTGTTTTTAATTTAATTTGACCAAAGACAATGTAACTTCTACAGTTTCGTTATTGTGCCTCTTTAAAATCGGGACATTCTTTTGTAAACACCTTGCACTATAAGCAACACTGTCTTAAGTTCTTAAGTACAGGGTTATTAAAAATAAACTAACCAATTTCAAACTGTATATTTTCATAAATAAACGACACTGAAAAATAAGTAATACATAAACGCAAAGGGAATATATGGAAGCATTTCTTACAAGAGTTCGATATAACTTTCTTTAGTTGCACGCATAATGTCAATTCGATATGTAAATTACTGTCAAATACATTGTAAAGTGTCTGTGGTGATTGATTGTACAACAGCAGGAATCCGTTGCTTAAATTCACACAAATTTGTGGGTAATGGCAGCGCATACACTTAATCTTTAACAATTCCCCAAAGGATAATATCATTTGGGGCCGTATCAGGTGACTTAAGTGGTCACCTGTATGACATTAAGTCATCAGGTCCAATGCGAGGTCACTCCGTGAAAGCTTCTAAAACGTTTTCTCGAAATAGCTTCACGAGGGTAATCTGTTTATCGCAATATAAATCTCTCACATGTTTCCTTTGTATTCATGTTTTACTTATGATTTTCTGTCAATTACTTTTGAAAATTTAAAATTTGGAAATCAGATGACTCATTCTGAATAACTCTGTATTTCTAATATGCAACGTTTATATTTTGAGATTGATTATAAAATATTCATGAAAATGCTTTCGCTTCCCGTAAATAGCTTACGAAATGAGTTCTTAGATTTATACGTGTTTACTCTTCATTTTTAGTTAATAATTAACCTAACTATTTCGATAAAACCTAACGAACTGGTACTTTTTTAAAGAAAATGATTTGTACTTTTTTATGTGAATAATGCAGATTGATTTCCGGTTTTAATTATTCAAGAACTGCAGTGTTACGCATGTAATATGTGATTAAAACATCAAGTCCTCTACAAATAATCGTATCAAACTTCTTCAACTTATACAATTACTCTGGGCAATCACAAAACGCATTTTCTGAGCTTTTGTTCATAAATGTAATGGATTTCTGTTATTTGTTTCCTTCCTGATAGGTAATCTCAGATTGAATATTTCAACTTTCACAAACAGAAAGTTTTGAAATTAAATTAAATAAGCTATTTCTCCCCTGATATCGGTCAACTAATTGCAAGTGCTGTCGAAGTAATGTAATGTGTCTTTAGAAATATATGCTAAGTAATTATTTGATTCATTGGCATGAGTCTTCATTCCAATCATATATTTCTTGAAAAACTAAAATTATTACAAGCTAAATAATACAAGCTGTAAGCAAATTTTTCAACTAGATGTAGGTAGCACTACGCGTGAAATAAATGATTCAATGGAATAGATCAAAGAATTTTACTCAAATCAACAATTTGGGTTTTTTCTCCTTCGAAATCATGTACAAAACTATAAATATCAGAATTATTTTTAAGCTTATAATTCCACTTTCTCCTTATTTAAATTTCACAGACATCGTGAAGTTTAATTACATAGTCAATAAAATCAGAATTTCAATTGAAGAGGCTTAGAAAATTCTAAACACTGTTTTTTCAGGTTGATTCACATATTTTTCAAAATATTCTCTCTCTCTCTCTCCCTTAACTCTCCAGAAACCTAAGAATTAAACAATAAATTTCTAGCTTATCAACTCTGCCTTGCTGAGTGAGTTACTTCTCAAACACAGCAGTTTCAACTTCTTTTAATATTTATTCTAACTCTTAACCACTTCTAACCGATTTTAATCATAAAAGGTCTACTACTGCAATTCACTCTAATTTATAATTTACTAACATCTTCGACTACACTCTATCAGCTGTCTATTTTTACCTAAAATTCTGTTTGGCTATTGATTATAGTTATCATCAAATCAATTCATTACACTTTTTTTTTCATCTAATTCTCCTAGATCATGTTTCATTTGATTGGAATGGAGTTTGAATTTTATGCATTTCATATTTTAAAAAGTCTGCAAGATGAGTGAAGAGAAAACGTGAATACTACAACGTCACATATTGAAACTTACAAATTACAATTAAGGGAAATTTAAGTTGAGTGACAAAATTATTGTTTAAAAGATAATATGTTCTCAAAATAATTGTTAAATTCCAATATGAGTAACGCAAAATGTAACATTTAGAAATTTTAAGCAAAATCTCTTCATCATTCAATGAATGAATGCGTAGAAAAATTGTTAAATATGCATCAATATTGCGATTATCACCAAATGATAATTCATATTATTTATGTTCTAAATTAATTATAATTGTCTCATACTCTTTTATAGATTAAATTTAATATGTCATTAATTAAATATAAACTTTTCTTATGCACCTCATTCTTAGATAAATGTCCGGTTGTATATAATGGAGTCTTAAGATATCGCATGCAATTGCCTAGAGACCAGAGACATTTTATATTTAATTTCTGTTAAAAACCTTTATTTGCAGCTCACTTTATCAATATATTTCTCCAATAATATCCATTATATATCCATTTCGTCGTCGTCTCTTGTTCAAAGCTCTCTAAAGAGACTTCGAAAGTATTTCTCTCTTTTATCATTTTCTTTCTTTTATCTCAATGACATGCCTCAAAAGAAAAGAAATCTTAAATTGCTCTTTTTTGGAGAGAGAGAGCTAGGTCCAAAATCCTAGAGATTCGATATCTTTCCTCTCTAAATCCAAAAAGTGCGTCTGAACACAGAAGCCGACAGCAGACATTGCGTCTACATGTAAAGGAAGAATCCAAAATGATAAAGGAAAAGCAGATAAAGAGAAAAATAATGCGAAATAAAAGCAAGATATTATCTTTAAGGAATATCATTCCGTAAAAAGTAAATCAATGAAAAAGAAAGAGATAGAATCACTTAAAGGATTTTCAAACTGTGAATAATAGTAAAATTAAAAACTTTATTCTTCCAAGTAATATAAAAATAATGAAGAATAGATTTAATATAGTCACCCATTGTCGAATAATTCGAGCTAGTGTTCAAACGCAGTTGAATAAACTCCAAACACGAATTTTAATATTCTTCCCTAGTTTCATTTAAAATGTAATTTTCGGCTTTTTTTGGTTTTTGGTTTTGATGCTCTTAACGCCACACTAGAAGCAACATGTGGGGGCTATTGGTGACGGATCTCGTAATTTGGAATCTCGGTCAAGTGACGAGGACGGCATCCCCACCTCCTAACTTCCACATTACTGTAATTTTCGGATTTTATAAGCAAAAGAAATTTTAATATGTAACGTACTGAAAAACAACAGCTCATTTCAACCGAATTAAGTGTTTTGATAAGAATCTTGAGGATTATACAGATGTTTCAAATCCAGGGTGACCTTCGACCTTCGTTGTTGAGGAAAACTTTGAACTTGTGTACAAATTCTTTCCTTACCAATGGGCGAATCTCAGTTCAAAAGATATCTGATGAATTGAATTTAACGAACTCTTCTCTGCACACTATTGTATATGGAGATCCTCAAACGCTTTGAGGGATTGTGTGCAACCAAATTTGTGTCGCGACGAAGAATAGTTTCTGCACCACAATTCCCTTTCACATTCTGCATTGATTGTTCTCAAGTTTCTGGTAAAAAATTTGGTGACCGGGCTCGAAGAGCCTTCCTGCTCGCCAGATCTAGCCACATTTTATTTTTTCTATGTTTCCTTGATGCAAAATGGTCGTGCGGGAACACCATTGCGAAGAGTGAGACTGTTAAGGAGGAAATTATGAGACGGCTGAAGCGCCTGAGGACTTGAAGGGATGTTTCGAAAAATAAAATCGTCCATGTGATAAGTGCATTGCTTCAAATTTAGTACACTTTAAAGAGAATAAAACTGATTTCCTTTAAATTTTGATTAATATTCTTACAACCACAGTTCGCGTATTTACATACCTTAATTTCCGTTTTAAAAGTATATATTATAAAAAAGTATACCACCAGTTTACTGCAAACAGAATATTGTAAGAAAATGTGAAAAGTCAGAAACAACAGCAAAGTTTATTTTTTCCATCACTCTTTTTCTTAACTATTTCCGCATATTAGTTAAAAGTTATTTAAATACACTCAGGAACACAGAAAATAGTACTAGAAAAAAGTTTGGCACTGTAGAGAAATTTGATACACATAATGATACAAATGAAAGATCACTTGATCGTAAAACCAACATAATTAAACAAATACAATGCGCACAATTATACAAATACAATGCGCACAATTATACAAATACAATGCGCACAATTATACAAATACAATGCTACAAATAACTGCACCTACTGCTTCAACACATGCCGCCACACGTTACTTCATTGAGTTGGTTAGACGTCAGATGTTGTCCTGAGGTAAATGGACCTACAGATGTTGAATAGCTACTTCCAAATCATGAACAGAGTGACACGGTGGTATCTGGCGTTTCAGCTAGTCCCACAAATGCTCTAAAAGTTTCAAGTACGGGGAGAAGGTCCACCATAGGAGGGGGCTCTGAATATAAGATAGCAATTCTTGAGCTACTCGAACTGCAAACGTACGAGGATTACCTTACTGAAAAATCATCTCAGGAAGATCATTTAGGAAAAGTCCCACGAGGGATCGAAGAATGTCATCAACTAAACGCTGATAAGTGAAGGTTCCACGTACCATAATTAGAGTGAAGATATCTGTAGCAGTTCACGTCGCTCTAGCTTGACCCCACTGTAGATGGAGTCTCCGATGTTTCTGTGTTAAGGGCAGTATACATGAAAAGAGCGCTTGGACTGAGATTTGCTTTCCTAAGGTGTCTAGAAATGGTTTGTGGGAGAACTGGTAGGCTTTCAAATGATTGTATCGTGGAACGAGTCTTTGCGAGATCTCTTTCTAGCCCGAACGATCGACCTGGTGAGCAAGACTGCGCTTTGACCAGCCTTCAGTTTTCATGCCAATGAAGAGGCCTCTCCTAAACTGGCTTTACTGCGCCCAATGTCTTTTTACGCGTCTACCTGCATTTTTCGCAAACAAAAGTCCTCTTGAAGTTGGAATGGAATCGTTACGTGAAATTATCTACTAAGCGCCGGTTTATATAAGATCCACTTCCTGATCGCAGCGCCAAAGTTTCGCTATCGTAACTTGCTTCCTTCTTGGTGCGCTATTTTCAATATTTCTGAGCGCATAATTGCAAAATGTTGATAAGTCCTTTTAGAAGCTCTATTGTATGTAAAAAAATTTCTCCTCAAGAATACTCATAGCTTTTTGACGTAATTTTTCCTTTCATAATTCTAGAAAATTCTCACTAGCACTAAATACAAATTTCAGAATACTAAAGACAAAATTTTTAAGAAACTATTAAAAAGAATTAGCAGATAATGATAATTTATACTGAGATCCTTTCACCGTTGGACAGAAAACAGCGAAAATATCTCATTTTGTAGTAATTTCTGAATCAATATATTCTTTAAAAAATATCGTAGAAACACATTAAACAAGGAAAGTAATTCAGAAAACTAAAGAAAAAAATTTCAAAACTTATAAGAGGTGCTATTTGACATTACTGGCTTGGTAAAAAAATGATAGACTAAAAAAATAATCTAAGTTTTGTTCTCGAATCGAAGCCATAATTGTTTTATCTGTTATTAAGGTGTAGAAGTAAGAATAGCAATATTCAGCCCCAAAAATCGTCCACATTAATAGAGAAGACATTTCGAAATTACACCATTCGTGTAGCAATAAGATTTCAATTATTTAAATCAAATAAACTTTAACAAAACTATTGGCACATCAGAACACTAGCAAATAAATACATTGTAAAACAAAAATCTTTCAACAGTTACAGCTAAGTTCAAGACGAGTTTCGGCTGGGTTTCGGTCGCAAACTCACGGCCAGCAAGACTTGTTTTCGTGGGCTCCAGTGGAAATATCTCTAAAGACCCGCCGTATATTGGGATTGGTGCACGTTATAACTCGTCGAGGTCCCAAATCCTTCTGTTGTAATAGTGTGGAAGTTTAGAGAGGGAGTTGTCAGCTCAGATGTCTCCCTCATATTGCTTCTCAGTGTGGATTGCTTCGCTTCAGGTCCGTCGCCAATAACCCTCTCATTGTTTCTTAAAGCAACGTTAATAAAATGATCACAATCAAGACGAGATTCGAAAATCATAAAATTATTTTTCTCGAATCTAACACGTTAGCATATCATAAATTAAGGCAAAATTCTATTTTGTTCAGGAATATACCAGTTTACTTATCCAAACACGAAATTAAATTCCTGAAAACCACAAATAGTATTACTATAGGTAATTATTTGCCATCTTGATGCCAGTCATTCTATTTAACAAATATAATATTTGCTGTAGAAAAAAAATACTACCATACTTCACTTGGCACGACCAGAAGCATCATACTATTGTATGACAGTACTTTTGTTCAAAAACATTTAACAACAAATCACAGTAACAGAATAAAAGTGAGTTCATACACTCATTGAACACAAAATTAAAAAGAATAGAAAACTTGAAAAATCCTGTCGTGGCGCCATCTGTAGTTAAATTCGTAAGGTTCGATACACTAGCGACATCTATTGGGATTTTTTCTCCGAAAGTTGTGGATATTTACATTTATCCTTCAAAGAAACAAAATTTAAGTGAAATTTTTTTTTCGCTTGTATGGAATGTTGGAAAATACTGCTCTTTTACATGGACAGTTGTTTTAGGTCTGCTCAGATCAAAATTTATTTTTGTGTTCTTTATTTAATTCAATTTTAGTACTGGTGCAAACAGATTCAAATACTGACATATAACTTAAGCCTTTTTAGTAAGTATCAATTTATAAGAAATCAATTTTAATGAGATTCATATATACAAGTATTGTGCTAATTTTGTTTATCCAAAAAATAAACTCTTTTTAAGAAAAAAATATTTATAAGAATTCAATATAATGAAGAGTAATGTTTCTAAGTTGTAAAATCAACTTGCGTTAAGAGAACGCATTGAAAGATTAATGCAATATTCCTTCTTTCTGATATTTTAATGCATATTTAAAAAAAAACAGACAGCTAATTACACTGAAAGGCAATTTTTAATCGTAAAATGTAAATTTTATTATGATTGTAGAATTAAATATTTATAGTTAAATATGTAAGTATGCATACATTATTTTTTTCTGAAACTTTTTGATGCAGTCCAAACTGTGATATCAAAAACTCGAATCCAGCTGTACAACAGAGCTAAGACAAAGGAGAAACCTTCCTACGAAACATAAAAGGCCAATTACGATGCATAAATAACAAATAAAAAATAAGAATAAATTATTCTCTTAAACACATGAAGACATGAACAGAGACAACATTGGTTATGGAACATGAATGTTAAGGAAAGATTGTTTCATCCCTCGAATCTTCAAAAATGGAAATGAGCGAAAAGAACAAATTTCTGTAGAATTCGAAAACAGGAATTCCCGACTTTTAAAAATAACAAGATAGTTCTTGTGTTCCAGTTTTCTATACGATATTAGATGTTTGTAATTTATAACCACAAAATAAATATTTAGCTACCCAAATAGATATTGCTTTTCATAGTGTATAAATTTGTCACGCTACCACTTTTCAGCAGGAAATGCACGTGATTTGTTTTCATTTTACAGCAGCAATAAAAACATTTAGTTGAAAATATATTTAATGCAATAATATATCGCTTGCTTTAATTTTTAATATCTGAAAATAAAACTTTCATTGTTTCCCACTGTCATCATTTACATTAATACTTATATGAAATTGAATAACTTAATAATTATTTTAAGAAACATCTATAGTGGCTAAATCTGTTCTTTGCAATTTTAATTGCTTTTATTTTCTCTATAACCGAGAAATTTTTCCTTGTTTTCTCTAACTGATCTTAAGGAATTTTTCTTATTCCTAGTCGATATGTATTTTTCAACATGCCAGTCTGACGTAATTTCACTCCTCAAAGATTGCATAAGCTCTTGTTGGTAAAACCTCAGGTCTTACTCCCAGTTGAAGTTCTATATTAGTATTCTTTGTACAGAGTACGCAGATGGTTTAGAATGTAAAAAATATTTTTATTAGAACGAAACATTTTCTCCCTTTCTTTTCCTTCTCTGGATGCTTTTTTTTTTTTTAAATGTTCACAACTGGAATTTTTTTAGATCAGTAGGCAAGAGATAAAATATTTTAGGTTTAAGAAATATTTTTTTAATGTTCTGTTTCCCTAACTTCTTTTATGGAGGTAAAAGATAAGTTTGGAATAGAATAGCTTTGGAATATTTTTTCAAATAGAATACGTTTCTCAGATAACAATCGCAAGATTAAAATTTTTTCATCTAAATTTCCTAAGATTTTTTTAATAAAATTTTGAGGTTTTAGGTTTGCTTAAAATACATTAATCATTCAAAAACTTTGATGCGTACTGATCTGTTTTACATTTTAGTGAATAATAAAAGACAATAAAATATTAAAATTTAATTTTCGCATTCACGAGATTAATTTATATATTGAAAAAAAAACTTGGAACATATACTGCCACTTACACATGTTCTTATTTTCTTGTCCACGTAGACTGAGCTAACCAACATTGATCTTTATGCAAGCAAATTCACCTTTTTTTCTGTAACGCTTCAAAGGGTAATTTTCTTTCCCTTAATCGTTTTACCTTTGTTACAATGTCAGTTTTTTAACCTTCCATTCGGATTACATGGACTTTCAATAAGTCTTTAGGAAAAGATGGAAAAGTAATTTATTTTAGACGGATTGTATATTTTTTTTAAAAAAAAAATCCCCTTTCATTTCAATACGCTTTTCCTAGCCTTTCTTCAACATTTTTAAGCCGTTCTAAAGTAGGATTTCGGAAGGTCCTCAAATCAGACATCTGTTTGTTCTTCGTTCGATGTGAAACGTGTTCCTCCGAGCATTTTTATTCAAGTTAGGTTATAAAAAAAATTTACTGTGGGCCAAATGTGATAAATACTTTGGATATCGTACTAATTTAAACTTTAATTTTATAGTACTTTTCAGTCAAAACTGCGCAGGTGAAGACTCATGCGTTGTCTTGATGGAAGATAATTTTTTTCATTACTAAGTGAGACCATTTCTTCTTGATTTTTTAGCTCAACAGGTTACAATGACACTCTCAATTCATTGTTTGTTCTTTATCCAAGTAATCTATGTAGAGAGTTCCGAGGGCTTCTCAAAATTCCGTGACATCACCTTGTTGGTCGATATCTCTATCTTCGTGTCCGTGGGTGCCGGATTGCCTTTGAAATCTCAATACTTTGACTCTTCTTTTGTTTCTGGAATAAAATAGTGTGTTCATGTTTCATCCGCAATCATGTATAGACGCAGAAACTCATCAGGATTACGTTGGAAGCGTGCCTAACTAGCCTTCGAATCAATCACGTGATTGCGTTTATTCCTCATTGAGAGTAAAAATGGCAACTACGAGTATTTATCCGAAACTCTTTTGCATCCAATTTTTTCACACTCAGAGCTGAAAACACTGCACATTGTGAGGTTCATGTGAGACCACGATTAGTTTTCGTGTATCACTCAAATTTATGTCATAGATTTTGTCAATAATTTTGAAGGAAGGCATTTCCTCTAGACATCCCGAAAGATGTCCATCATTTGGGGATGTACGAAGCCACTCAGTTACCCATTGTACACTGGGGCAAACACAGGAGCAAATGTACCACCAACTTTATCCGACTCGGCTGTGATCTCTTTCGGTGTTAGACCTCTTAAATAGAAGTTCTCAACTCACGCAGTTAACTCATTTTACTAAATAAAACAATGTTTGCTGTTTCAATCGAGAAGGAAAACGATATCATGCGATGGAAACAGCTGAAACTTCGACAGCAGTTTAATGAGAGATGTCGTTTTCCAAAAGCAATGCAATTTCAATTCTACGAGCACTATCGCTTGAATTTTCTAAGATCTTATTGAATAACCCTCGTATAATTTCACTCTTCAAGGATTCCGAAAACTGTTATTAAGTAAAGCTCTCGCTCCTATTTGAAGGCCTATGTAAATCTTCATTCCTGTCTGGAAAAAAGTTATATGAAAAAATATTTTCACTCTTTTTTTTTTCTCTATATACAGTTGTGTTTTACAATTGTTGTCAGTCGTCATTGTGATTGTTTATTAACGTCGTACTGAGAAGCAACACGAGGGCTATTAGCGATGAACTTCGCAATTTTGATTCTCGGCCATCTCTCTCTACATATTCACTTTGCAAAGAAGTTAACAGAAGGATGTGGACGCTTGACATTTTTAACGAAACACAGTCCCACTACAAGGTGGTCTGTAGTGGTATCAGGACACAAAACCAGGAAGGACAGAAAGAAAGCCTGGCGTGAGTTCATGGCTTTAGCCTCTAAGCTACCATGGTCACAGTTCACAATGCAATGGAATACCTTACGGATATAGCTCAAAATCAATGTTCATCACGTCGCTCCTAAAGAGTGATTAGTATCACCCTGAGGAGCAGCAGCATCTTCACAGGGACACAATGGAGTATTACAAAAAAAATTCATTTTCTATTGATTGTGTTACGATGGTGGTATAAATTTATGTCTTAAATAAAATATTACATTTCTTCATTACTAGATTGCATTCTTCAAAGTTTAAGAGTAATTTTCAAAGCTTCTCGAATTTTCTCAATAAATTTGTATACGTGTGTAGTCATCTTTCGAATTACATGGTTCAAGGTCAACTGTTTCCATGCTTTTCGAAACCGTGTTATCTGAGGAATGCCTGCAGACAGGTTTCCATGTAATTTAAAGGTCTTCGCGATTTTTAACAGTGCTATTCGTGTAATTCAAGGAATCCCTATAGTGTGTGTGTGTGTGTGTGTGTGTGTGAGTGCAATTCGAATTGTAAAAAAATCATCAATGTTAGTGATAAAAAAAATGTTTATAGCCCAACGTAACAACACAACCCTTATGAACCAAATATGGTCACTTGTATTCACTGGATCCCATCAGTTATTCTTTGTGTATACTTGATCCATTTTGCGATTCTAGTCAAAGTGCTTCTGCATTATTTCTTATAATTTGAATTTTGTGTTCCTTACTTTAATGCTGCACCAAATTGGACAGTAGAGGGGGCTTTTCATTGAAAACCAGTTTAAGATTCAAGAATATATTTATTTCGCGTATTGATTCGTTCTTTAGAAAATATGCTATCTGCATGTAGATTTTATTACTATTATTAGCTACCCATCGGACATAAAATTCAATACCTGAAATCTCAATTATTGAGCGATAAATACAAAAATTATTTCATTTAATATTGACTTTTGTTAACGCATGTGTTATTTTAATAACTTATTTCAGTTCCAGCTAGGTTATGTTGTAAAAACATTTCATTATTTTTTGTTCATTATTTTAATTATTTGGAGAGTACTTCAGAATATTCCTTCAAAATCAATTAACTTGTAATATACTTGTATATTCTATAGTTTTATGAAATTAAATATATGTCGCAGTCCATTAAATTTGAAAATAATTTTAACATTTCAGAAAAAGTTTCTCCTTTAACTTGCAGGACTTTTATTCATTAATAAAATAGTTTGAGCTGTTAGTTTTAATTCGTTACATACTGTTAGTGTAATACAATCTTGTATAATCTATTTGCTTATCTACTAGGCATTAATCTAACCAAAGTATTCATTAATTTCTCCCCTTTTTAATCATATGATAATATCAAGAAATTTTTAAATTAATGTACTCACTATTGCTATGCTTGTTTAAATAATAATGCACATATTTTTTCGTACATATTTAAATAATGTTTCTTGAATTTGACTCTATAGAGATTACATGTACATGGTGCTTCAATATTCTTGGTTAAAACTTTAAGAGGAGAGGGAAAACTTCTAAACAAGCAATTTTCCCCCTAATACAATGCATAGGCCTAGAGAAAGTGGTGAACCGATAGATGGAGCTATAAAGGAAAGTAAAAAACGCAAGTTTCTTTTTTTTTTTTTTTTTTTTTTTTTTTTTTTTTTTTAAATTTGGGCATTTACATAATTAGTTTTTTTGTTGTCTTTTTTTTTTTTTTAATTTTATTTTTTACATATGGCCTTTTCCTAATTACTGTACATTGAATCACCTCCTGAAATCCTCTACAGAAATGATTGAGTTGGTAAAAAACTCGCGCTTTACGCTTTCCTTTACAGCGCCATCTGACGGCTACCACTTGCTCTCCAACTTTGCATTATAGGGTGAAAGTTGCTTGCTTAGTTGTTTTCTATGACCAATCAAATTTCTTCCCATGAGTTGCAAAACACCCTGTAGAGTCATATGGTCATATTTTATTGCTAATAAATTAATATGGATATCCAAATGGCCGCGGTAGCCGTGGTCAAGGTCGTGGACTAGCGGCCGGCGGATTCCGTTCAGTCGCAGGTTCGATCCTTGGCCGCCAAAGACCCGCCGTGTAGCAGGGGCTGATGCACGTTAAATCTGTTCGGGGCCCAAAGTCCTCCCGTTGGCGTGGTGTGGATGTTAGGAGAGGGGGTGCCACCTCAGGTGTCTTCTCGTCACTTGATCGTGGTTCTAAATTACGAGGTCCGTCGCCAATAGCCCTCGTGTTGCTTATAGTGCGACGTTAATAAAAAATAAAACTAAATCGATATCCAAATAAAAAAAAATTATTCTCCCTATCTTCGATACTATTCAGTGTTCTATTGTGTATTAGTCTCAATAAATAAGTGCTTGTATTATACATTAGGATAAGTTATAAGATGCTAATGAGCAAAATTGGAATAAATTAACTGAATAGTGTTAAGTTGATAATAATTCCTCGAAAACTCATAACAGACTACAACATATGTAATTCTAAGAACGGTTGTATCTCAAACAAGAAAAAACTATACAAAGATTTTGAAATCCTCACTATTTAAAATTCTAATAATTAAACTATCAAAATGAATTTAAAAGATTATAAGAATTAAATAAACATTTGACATCCATTCCTCAAAGTTGCTATTTACCAAGGAAGAACCTATTGATCTAGTGTCACCATCCTGTCACTTACTTCAATTCTCATTATTAAGCTTATGCATTTGACCAATGATTTAACATTCAATGGAAATTTGATTTGATTGCTTATTAACGCCTGAACTAGTACCTTCCTCTCCAGACTTCCACATCGTGCTAATGGGAGGACCTGGAACCATGGCAGATTTGACGTGCATTTGACTCGGAGGGTCTTTAGTGGCATCAGGGATCAAGACCTTGACTCGACGAAACCGACGTCGATCTAAGGTCTTCGACCTGATCATTAGGCTACCGCGGCCAACAGTTAAATGAATAGACGACAGATAAATCTTAAATCAGCTTATTTATTCAAATTATAAATATTTATTCAGTATTATTCTCTCTCTAGACGCCGTGGTGGTGTAGTGGTTAGCATGTCTGAATTCAAGCACTCCTGACTCAGGTTCGATTACCGGTGGTTTCTGCTTGAGTGACTGGTCACAGCTCAACTCGACCCTTCATCCCTTTGGATTCGATTAATGGGAACAAAGCTTGCTTGGGAGGTTAACTGAGCGTTCAGTGTTGAGCTAGCGCTCGCCTTAGACATCTGCTAGCAACTAACACCCAAAACCCAATGGCAACAGAAACGGAGATGGGAACCACCTGATGGGAATTCTTAAGCCACGACGTACTTAAACTTAATTTTTCCTGTAAGTCTACTTTCCTTCAACACGCCTTAAATATAGTTTAGAACAATAATCTAAGTTTTCTCTTACCATTTAACAAGGGTTTTGAGGGAGAAATATCACCGAGGTTGAGGGTTCGAGTGAAAATTCCAAATCACCTCCTTATGGATTTACACCAAAAAACCGTCTTTATTCAAACTCGTTCTATTACCGATGTTCACTTATAACTCACCAATATCTATCATCCACCCTCTGTCGGTTACTAACCTCAATATTCAATTATTCGTCTCTTATATATGTATGTCATCAAATCTCTTCATAGCACTTCTTCACATTAATCTAACATTCATACGTTACATTTCATTTTATTAGAAGGAGAATTCAATTTAAACAGTTCCGAATGCAAACATTCGTCATGGTCAGTGGAAGGAAAGTCACGATACAACCCAACGCAGCATTCGGATGATCAAAATCTTGTTGGAGGGAATAAAGCTGCAGTTATAAAAGTTTTATTCATTAATTTATTTTTCTGACTTACTGGATATTACATTTTTGTCCTTTAAAACAGACATTCAAATTCTTATAATAACTATAACAACTTCATTCTTATCATAACTGTAATAAGTTCATTATCCTTAAGAGCAATGACATTTTCAAGATGATTAAGATGAAATAAATCTATGTTAAGCTTAATAGGGTATTAATACTTCACCGATCTCGTTCCAACCAACAATCCAACCGAGGTAGTCAAATACTATAGTCTGTCTAAAAACCTATTTTACTTTTTAGTTGAGTCCTATTGTGTTCCTTATCGTCTATCTTCCATCAATTGCGATGCTATGGACTTAAGTGTTATGCTCGAAATTCCCAGAGGTGGCGGTGTTGTACTCGAGATAACGAGGCACCCTTGCAATTATGTCTACGTTCTTTTAGTGGCTTAGTTAGAAATAGTCCTCAATATATTGTCCTAATCTCTGAATAAATCTTTTGGGGGAGAGTAAGACTTCACTCCAGAATGATTCTCGATGACTGATGTCCAAAGGGGATGATAAACCAAAAGGAAGAGGAGGGAGAAAAGCTATTTGTCAAAAGCAAACGAGAAACTGTGAAAGAAAAAGAAAGAAGACAAATAATCCGAAATGGAATCGTGTGTTAAATGGTGGAAGATGTCAGCTGAAAAAATTTCGGAAACATGATAAAGTTGGAGAACAATAAACTATTCTACCAATAAATATCTCTGAGTTTAAGATAATAATATAAGCATCCCTTTGACCTACTTTATGAAGGAATTTTTTGAGTACTAGATAAACGTGTAGAAAATATTTCAGCTTCAAAAAATAAAACGAAATAACTTATTTCGTTATTAGTATTTACAGGTATAGGATGGCGCTCTTCACAGAATTTTGTATCCAGTATCATTATGGATACTTAAACATTGATCGGTCGCAGAGGTAAAAATACTGAAGATGGATATTAAAAAACGTAATCAAAAGACACATTTAAAATGCTACATGTTATTTTATACATTTCAATTCATTGTTTTTTTATTTTTCTTTACAGTTTTTGCAATGTTGAGAAAAATTGTTTAGCGAAATTGAATAGTCATAGGTTTTATCAACAGTCAAGATGCAGCAGTGGGGTGTGTTCAAGGAGAAAAGGAGTGTCGATTATTTTTAGTAATAATTACAACTTGACTATTCTGGTATTTACTAAGCAGAACATTGTATTAAGGTATATCAGTTATTTCTAAGTATAATATTAAAAAAAATTACGATAACCCATCGTAAAACAAAAGTTGTTCAAGCAGGAACAACTACAGTGTGGTGTGATTAAATTGCAACAACAACTACTTCATCTGAAATAATACGAATTTAATAATTATTATCATCTATGAGTTTAATTGCTCTTCCCAACACCTTGTTATACATGTTATCCTAATAACTGCATCAATCGACTTTATGTGAGAAGATAGGTGACTCTCATTTCAAGTAACCATTTATTTCAAGAATTTGCTATAGCTGTGCTCTGTTTCTTCTGTTCTGATGTGAAATTCAAAATAATATAAAAATATTTGAAAAATCTGAATGCACACTGTGGAACATCCTTCTTACGTAGTTCGTAGTGAAATATCAAAATGCGGTACAAAATATCATACGCTTTACATATGAGTTACTATAAAAGTATCGACTTAAGGTGACTGCCTACGAACAAATTGTCTTTTTTTTCCACCAGCGTCAATTTTTTTTTTCTTTGAGAATCGTTTAGTTCAAATATTAATCGTTCCAAATTTGTTTTCTTTTTCATTTTAAGCGAAATAGAAATTAAGATATATCTCTTTTAGAAAACTTCGTCATCTGCATAAGAGAAAAAGAAGTGGTATTTTGAAACCTGTAGTTATAAAAGATATTGCACACTTTCACTCGGTTTCCACAAATTTTAAAATTTATTAAAAAAAATATTTCCTAACGTTTTAATCACTACCGTACAGTTTTAATAATTTCTTGCTGATAATTGGCAACAAATAGTGCCTATTTATCTTCGAATGAATGTTTTGCCTATGTATTTCTGATCTAGTTTTACGATGATAAGTTATATTTTACGTTTCGATTTTGCTTAAAAGTTGATATAAGTATTATAACTGTGAGTCACAGCAAAACGTATCGCTTGAAAAAATGAAACTTTGAAGGTGTCAATATACGAACAAACGAGCAATAATTCTCAACCTGAAAATGAAACTCCTGTTGCAAGAAATGATGAACTGTAAACATGAGGGCCAGATACAGAGTTTTTCAGATAAAAATTTATAATATAATATCTACATTCTGATATTTTGTATGTCAAAGTTATAATATCAGATCAGTATCATGATATTATTATCATTTAACGTTATTATGTAAATCATATAATGTCATTACGGCAACCCTATAATATTACTATGTGTAACATTGTATGTTTTATTAATATGTGCTAACAAATATTATGCTTATTCATATATTGCCTTTTTTACCACTTGAGAATAAAAAATTCCTTTTTTCCTCCAATATATAAAATGCCTTCTAAATGCAGATTCGCTAAATCTCGCGTATTATTTGGAGGAAATAGTCAAGTGCGCATGTCTGATCTAATTAAAAAAAATTTGACATTAGTTTTTAAACATTACAAGATCTCACAACTTTTTCAGTAAATTTTTATCATATATTACTCAAAAATAATTTAGACATCAGGTTAAAATTTATTCTATATATTTATTTATCCTTATGTACTTAGTGTTGTAAATGACAGGTATTCACACACACACACACATGTTGATTTGTTTGGTGTTAGGAAGGCGTACATTGAAGTTACCTGCAATGTCTGAAGTTTTCATTATTAATAATAAATAATCAACGGGGAAAAAACTTAAATTTTATTTATTATTCATGAGACTTCTGACCATCTGACCAAGAGACTTAACTGTCATTATCCAGAGTTATGCATTTCTCGAAGCTTTTCTTCACCTTTCGAAGGCCATCGTTGTCGAACTAAGGAGATCGAGATCTTTGTTTTCTTCATACTGGGGGGGGGGGTTAATTCAATCGATGATTTCCTGAAATCAAAAAAGAACCAAAGTTAGTTGTTTTAATTTACAACATCATGTTTATTGTGATAATTTAAAATGCAGAATAAATTTTATCTAATTACCACCTTATAGTCTAGTTTTAATAAGAATATTTTGTTATCACGATCTCTATTGTAGTACATTTAATAAACAGATTTATTGACATAATTTGCTCAATTCTAAGAAGATATTATAATTCTCAGAGAACGAAAATTGAATTCTTAAGAATTATTCGATTTTTCTCTTCTCGAAATTGAATTGTGATCCAATAAAGAAGAGCATTTTTCAATGTAAAAGTTTATTAACATTCATAACATAATTAACAATAAATTAGCCTACATATATTAATAACTATCATATGTAAAAATATTATAGCGTGATTTGATAATAGATTAATATTTTTATAATATTATTAAGTGTATAATTATTATATAATGAATGCTTCTTTACACATTTGTATAAAGAAGCTTTATGATAATGTTGAGCTCCTTTGAATAGTTTTTGTGTCATTACCTTGGAAGACCACGAATTAACATTAATTTTTAAGTAAATGAATATAGAATTATCTATGACCACATACTTAAATGATTAATCGAAAAAGGCATCATGTCTATTATCAGGAATTCCCTCTGTATTATTATTATTATTATTATTATTATATTATATATAAAATTTTCAAGCAATTAATTTTAAAATTATAGTTAATCTTATTTTTGCTATTGCTTATGAATTATTTTGAGCATTAATTCTTATTTAAATTTGAACAAATTGTTATTATGCTAAAGTTGCACAATCAGATGTAAGAACTTTGTAAGATCAAATGTTTTTAAATTTTACTCAGACTTCAAAATAAGTGTTGCTTAAAAGTTTTCCTTATCCTCCAAACTTCAGTCAAAAATAAGCGAGGTCTTTTATGTCCTGAACAGTACTTGCCATACATTTAAATTAATAAAATAGGACTTTTGATACAATATTCAAACTCTAGAGTGTTATGATGCCCTAGCTTCGTTACCCAGTATTTGAGCAATATAAATTGCCTTAAATTTACAGTGGACGGACACCAAATTAACAATGTAAATAATCAGGTGATCTGTAATCAAATATTTCTATCAATTGTATTCTTGCTTAAGAATAATCAAAAATCAATATAATTATCATGAATATGGAGCAGAATTCTTCATGCTTCCGCGAATAAATGTCGATTCCATAAAAAATTCAACTTATCATACAAATGACTAACCGGGTCCGAGTCAGAAGTATATCTTGTAACCTGAATCAGATTATGCATTTGTTTTCAGATTAAGATAAAGCATTGAGTGCTATAATGCTTTTTTTTCCCTTTGCGTAGTATAAGTTCTATTCTCTTTCTTCGAACCTTCGAATAGCTCTGTCTCGTGCGCGTTTCTTTCCCCAACTTTAAGCTCTTCCCAGCTTATAAATGCTATCTCTAGTTCACTCTTATTCATTACATTTTCATATATTTTTTCTATTGTACATAAGTAATGGTTCATTCAATGGTAGAGTTTTCAAATCAAATAACGTCATAGTAAGTTTTTTAGTTGAAAAAAACTAAAAAAAGGTTAGTTGAAGGGAAATACGTGTGAGAACCCAAATTGCATTTCTTTATACGGCAAAGAATAAGAATAAATGCCATTATTTCTTATAACATTGAATTGCTTTCGACCAATTCTCTGAAATTATATTTCTAAGGAAACATCCTTTCTGAGTTAGAGAGGAATTCAAAACTCCGATATATTCGAACGGTTTACAGTACATTCTGTAAGGTTCCGAGTCACCAAGTGACACCAATATTGGTGGCCTTTAGATGAAGAAATTTACGATCTGTGAACGTGAATTGAGAAGGTAGATTTTTTTTTCTGTTAGATTTGAAACTGTGTGTGTAGCAGACGAGGTTTGTGTGTGTATAGAAAGACCTCACCAATGTTATATATTGAAAGTCCTTTTGCAGAATTTCATGAATTGCATATCGGCCTACTTTTGCCAAATTTTCGCGGATGTGTTTTGATATAATACTTAATTATTTTACTGTACTTTTTCAAACAGCCACTATCTTACAGTCTACATTATAATCAAGGGAAAGAATAAATAGTCAAATGATAGTAGAGATTATTACAGCAGAGATTATTTCAATACCAATAGTAGAGGTATTGAAATCGTGAATACTAACAGTACTTTGAATGAAAAAATCAAATGGCAAGCAATTTAGATCCCACAAGCCTAAATAATAAATATCCTCTTCAATGAATGGCACTATTGTTTATCTTCCTTGTCAAAAATGATGAAAGTAAAACGAAAAGATCCCATGGTCAAAATCACTACATTTTGAAATTTTCGACAGCTTCATAGCATCGCATCTGTCACTGAAGAGAATCACATGCATTTATGTAACCTATCATTTGCGCCAGAAATGACTCGACCTTTTATATTCAAAAATTCTGCATCTATTTGACGCTACCTGAAAAACGAGAGGTGAAAGAAAATAAAAGCTAAAAAAGAATCGAGTTTTAAATTTCAATAAAGTGCAATCGATATCCTTCATAACCTTTTTATGCTTTACCTTCGTTATTAAATTGAAAATTCCTAATATTTTTTTCTGCTGTAGGCAGAATTCCTATCCCGAACGTATCATCAAAGTGATGTATTCCATAAACTTTACAGCGGCTTCATATTGACTTCGATTAAATTAGAAAAAAAACAATTTTTGAGGGTCGTTCTTCGTTAGATTTTTCCCTTCTGGAATGTGGAACCTAAGAATTTATTTAAATTAAATTAAATTAATAAAATGTATGCGAATTCGGTGGTGTCTATGTAAAAAATACTTCTTCTGAAAGAAATGAATATGAAAATTAATTATTAAGCAGTTGCAAACGTTGTTGAGAAAAATGAACACTTTATCCCTTTTACTATAATTTGAAATACCTTTAAAAAATGTAATGAAAATTTGGAAGGACATCTTTTAAAATTGACTATGAGAACTAGTTAACACTAGTGATAGTGTGTGTGTGTGTGTGTGTGTGTGTGTGTGTGTCCAAACGTTCAAAGAGAGAGGCTCTTATGGATATTGAAGAACATCCTACAAAGTACTAATTTAAGGAAATATTACAATATTTACTAACATGAAGAGATTTTTTTTACATTTACGAAGATATTTGTCAGGCGAAATTTGTTATTTTTTTATTCTTGATTTTTTAAAATAAATTTATTTTATGTTCATGAAATCTCTATTGTACTTTTATTAAGAGCCTCTTACAGGTATTATAAAAACTACTAATCTCAAGCATTAATTTTTTTAGTCGACAAAATAGTATTTCATTTAAACTTACAAGAACAGTTTTGGGAGCCATTGTATACATATATATATACACTGCTGGCCATTAAAATTGCAACTCCGAGAAGGAATGAGCTGACGAATGTCAAAATCTCATGAAAGGAATAAAATGTTAAGATATGCAAATGATTATTATTTCAGTGCATTTAGAGAGAGACACAACATCTAAAGCACTGCACCAAAGAAAAGTTGTGTAAGGAACTTCTCATTCGGAAAGGAATTTGTATGGTTGTAGTGTGCTTAGAATATCGTGTTATGTCTCGTATAAGAAGAAGAAATGCTTACCAGGAAGTGTCGAAATTCGACAGATTCAGGATAGTTGCCTGTCAAAAATGTGAATTATCGTTCCTTGGTATTACCCTTCCAATATCATGGGACTATAGAATTAATGAGTAACTGAGGGTCCTACTGAAAGGCATGCAAAATCTCCACACCCAACCAAGATTAAAGCCTGAGACGACAGACAAATTAGGAGGTCAGCTTTGCAAAACCGTACAACCAGATCATGGACCATTAACAGGAAGTTGGCACTTTGCAGCACTCCTAGTATCCGCTCGTACGCTGCTAAGACGTTTGTAGCACCATGAACTGTCAGCACTATTAGTTCACCTTCCCTTGAGAATGCAGTATAGAGAGAGACTGCGACTCTGGCGCGCCGAAGGACAAAGTTGGATACAGGAGTGGCACAATGTCGTCTTTACAGACGAGTACCGGTTCTGCGTGCAGTATATGATGAGCGTATACGTGTCTAGAGACTCCAAGGAGACACTTGTCTCCTGCTCGCATTCAATTTTCGCATAGAGGCCCTGCAACTGGTATGATGGTTTCTGCAGCCATTGGTTACACGACACACACGTCTCTAGTTCGAATAGACAGTAATTTGAACGCAGATCGGTACATTTCTGATATCCTACGTCCAGTACTTGTGCCCAATCTTCGAGGTCTGTCAAATGCCATCTTCCAACAAGTTAATGCAAGACCACATGTTGCACGTCATGTTCCCCCCCCCTCTCTGAGTAATACCGTTAATGATGTGTTGCATAGGCATGAAGTAGCATGGAATGAGTTGTCCGTTTCTGCCCTCCAAACCCAGTTCGAATCCTGTCTAACCGGGCAAGGGCCGTTTTAGCTTCCAGGGTGGCAGCTGTTTCTACTAATTTCGCACCCTTGTAAATCTTCAAACTGCTTGGAAATTTAATCATTTTGTTTTCATGCCCTGCCATACAATAAATATCTTTTTTGTATTTGCTTTACTTCATGGTGTTGCAATTGTGATGGCCAGAAGTGTAAGTATATATATAATTAGGAGGAGAGAGATTTTGAATAATAAAAAACTGGTTTCAATCGTATAATATATATTGCATCGCCTTCTTCAGAATCACCTTCTATTTGAATGGATTAGCAATATGGAATACTTGAAGTAAAAACTAACTTAAAGAAATACTCCTAATATAATCTGATATGAAGATAATTGGAACAGTTACTAGAATAATAGTGTAAAACAAATTATTGTGTAGTGTAATCAAACTTATAAGTTTTAAAACGTTTTCGTTTTAAATCACAAAAATTGCTTCCACAATTTTATCAAGAAACGCTTGAATAACCTTAAATTAATAAGTGAATGGAATAAAAAAAATATCTGAAAAATGAAACCTTGAATCTAAGAGGAATTTAGTATTTATTAATGAAACTATTTTTAATTAAAAATTCAATAAACTGAATAGACAAAGAACAACAAAAAATCTATTTCGCACCTCTCCCATAGTCTAAGGAATACATCTTCTACTTTCCCCCTTTTTATTTCGAATTTTTTTTATCTGCCAGACCTACACATATCTATACAGAAGTGCAAAAAAATTTATCTTAAATTGAGCAGAAAAGTGATTAATTACTTTCATTCAGATATATAAAAATGCAAAAATCTAGATAAATAAAAAATACCATCCAGTAATGTTAATACTGAAAGAGATTCAATTTATTTTGTTTCATTTTGAAGTTTTGTACATATTTATCAAATATGCAGAAAACATCCTTTTTGAAGAAGGCCAAAGTAATATTTGTACTTTTGTGAGGCGAACTCTCTCTCTCTCTCTTTCCTCAGTGTGGGGAGGTAGGAAGGAATACTCGACATGTTCTAAAACACTTAATTTATTTACAACACAAACCACAACACAAGTTTGATCAATCCAAGTTAAGAGATGCACCTGATTAATAAATATGAGGACAATTGACGAAGTATGCGAGATATGAGAAGACTAAATTATTTAGAATAATATGCGAGATATGAGAAGACTTTAAATACGCTTGAACAACCTTTAACTAATAAGTGAATGAAATAACTTACCTAACTTACTTAATTCAATATCTCGGACTTCTTAGCTATCTAATCTAGATTCAATCTCAAGTGACTGATCGTCACCTTACGTAATACAATTACCAATTACTAAATATCGAAGCTTAGTGTTCAAGTTGATCATTCATTGCTCCCTTAACAGTCTATCCTATCTCTCTCCCCTAACCGGAAAGCTTAGACTATATATAGCAGTCTTAATTTGCATGTTCATGCTCTCTTCTTCGGCGGAAGCTTTCTAATAAAATATTTTTAAGGACCAAAAATTCCCCAAGAGGACTGTTAGTGAAAAGATCACGTATAGAGCCGTCACACTGTTGCTATTAGCTCAGAGATATTTATTAGTAGAATAGCCTATTTTTTCGATGTTTATCATATTTCCGCAATTCTTTCCAGTGGACTTATCTTTTTCTATTTAAAATATGATTTCATTCCGTATTATTTGTCTTCTTTTCTTGTTTGCTTTTGACAAAGAGAATCCTACTCTTTTGACTTATAATCCCCTTTGGACATCAATCATTGAGAATCATTTCGGAATTAAATATTATTCTCCTCCAAAAACTTTATCCAGAGATTGGGGAGAATATATTGAAGGCTATTTGTAACTAAGCCATTAAAAGAACGTAGACATAATTGTAAGGGCTCCTTTTTATCTTGCCTACAACACTACGAGTTTTAAGAATGTCAAGCCCTAGACAAAAGTCCATAGCTTTGGGATTTGTGGAAGGTATGTGATAAGAAACAAAGCGGAACAAAATAGGAGACAAAAAAGAGAATAAAGTTCTTTTTAGGCTAACCGAAGTGCTTAACCGACTCGATCGAATTGAAAGGGGGAACGAGATAAGTTGATAATTAATTCTTCATTGGTTTTCCCGCATAATTGTCCATAAAATTTTTACTATCTTTAAAATGACATTGTTTTTCATATTGAATTTGTTACAATTAAGTTCATAAAAGTCCTTTTTTAAAGGATTTAATTTGTAGTATTAATTATTGTAGAAAAGATGCACACTACACTTATGTCTGTAATTTTATTTCCCTCTTGAAGATTCCGATCAGAGTATTCTTGTTTACTTTACAGTAGATTAGAAATGTTAGGTTTAGATACTCTTTATAATTCAAAATCTGCACATAATTCAAACATTTCTTGAAAATGTAAAAAACTTCCTTTTAGTAAAATGATTATTATAAAAGAAACAATTGTTTTACAATGAAAAGTACGATGTAAATAAATGAAGCATTTTATTAATTCAAGCAAAAATGCCTCATTAGACTTACATTCCTTTTAATTATTTAACTAAACGAATATTTTTTCATTAAATGAATATTTTTTGTCAATATATCATTTTCTAACTATATATTGGAAGTTTCGGAGCAAGAAGTATCTTTCATATTGAATTTTACGGTAAGTGCTGCAGCTACAGAATCAACATTCAATCTTGATTTCTCACTTGTCCAAAAATCATTACCAATAGGAAAAAACTCTTTCAATTGCTGCATTAGTTTCAGGGTAGCACAACGTAAATTCGATAAGAATAACTAAATTTTTATATGGAATGTGTTTAATTTTGAAACGGTTAAATATTTCCAACCATCTTTTATCAACTTCTATGTATTGAATTTCCCATTGTTCTAATCTATCAGAATTTAAAATGCATTCGGTCTTCTAATTTCATGAAACGGATGATTGTCATTGATTTTAATATCAAGCATTTGTTTCGATGCTGGGATTTGATGTTTATATGCTGGGATTATTTTTATATTTATGAATCGCGCTGCGTTATATCTCTTAACACAAAAATCAATAACTCCCGAGACTAACATTGAAAACAACATTTTTTTTGCAAAATTTTTTTTTATTCATCAACATAACCCCTTTTGTTAATCACCTTTTAGGGTGATACAATCGTTCCAACGCTTTTCCAAATCTTTTTTTTTTTCCGAAAGAAATCTTTTTTGTTGCGAGTAAATAGCGATAAACAGCTTTCTGAATCATCGACTCGTTGCTGTTTTTGTTTTGTTCCATCGAAAGCAATCGCGGCACCCACTTGGAAAAAATCTTTTTCACTTCACTTCAAAAAACCTTTTTCAGTAAATACACTTCCATATGATATCTGTGTCATCTCAGCAATCTCACGGAGCTTCACTTTACGATCTTTCATTATAATTTTTGTCACTTCACTCACATTTTCCGGTGTAACGGCTTCCACAGGTCTACCCGAGCGTTCCGCGTCATTTGTGTCGGTAAGACCACGTTTAAACTCGGCAAACCACCGACAAATCGTTGCTTTTGATGGACAAGAATCCGGGTAACATTTTTCAATCCATTGTTTCGCTTGCATGGTGTTTTTACCCATTAAAAAACAATGTTTTATCAGAACACGAAACTCGGTTTTTTCCATTTTTTAAACAAACTACAAAACGACTTTACTCCAACCTCGATAACTCAGCTGTTTCTGGTCCGATCGACTTAAAATTTTGACACGTTTCAAGCAAAGGTTAGTACTCTAGAAAGACCTGGTGACTGGTTTACTACGAGCGCCATCTCTGGGTTAGTCTCGGGAGTTATTGATTGATGTGTTATTTATTTTCAGACTTTCAACTTTAAATGGCCGCAAATGCTTATAACGAGAGCTATTAGCAATAATCTGAATACATTTTATTTTATTTATTCTAGAGCAATAAATAAAAATGGACTGAAAGGCATTAAAATCTTTTTTATTATAAAAATATACAGAAAGTTTTGGAGATAAAAATAACTTATGGCAATTTATGAAATACTTATAGCAAAAAATATTTTCTTATGATTCAAATTGAGTAATTGAATGATCTTAACGTGTATAACTCTGCAAACTAGAGAAATGGTGATTTTATGAAGCATTTTCTTATATGTGCGTTTCATTTTTTACTAAAGGCTTACAGATACTTTTTTCTCCAGTTCGAACGTATCACTATGTCATTCACACTTTCACTCACGTGTGACATTTCTCAAAATTGTTCATATTGCAAATATCAACGTCGCCCTTCCTGCATCGGTATCTTTTCAATTCCTGCAGCCATCAAAGCTCCTTGTTTAGCTTTCATGACGAAGTGTAAATAAAATTGTAAATTTTGTAGGACGCTTCTTACTCTTCTCAATTCCTAACACATAACACGATTAGACTTTCTCAATGATGTTGCAAAAATATCCATAACTATCTAATTACGAATTTCATCTTATAATATAAATGGTTGATACTGTATTATTTCTTTGCAATGTTCAGAATAAAAGATTCTAATAGTCTACGAATACTCTTTCTTGTGATACGAAACCTTTTTCTTTGCTTCAATTAATTAATTAAGACAAGGATTGTAGAGTTAAATGCATTTATAATTAAGGAAATATATCAAATGATTTTATCTTACTGTGGAGAGAAGAAGCGCGGATCATACATGAGAATAGAAAATTATGAATGATAACAACGACTTAAATTAGATGAACACCATTTAATATATTCATTTAATTTATTGAACAAACAAGTTTAAGATAATTTAAACTCAATTAATATACCTGGAGGAGGATTACCAGTGTTGCCTGAAACGAAGAAGTGCAAAGGTGTCAAAATCTTGGCAAACTTCTTATCTAAGTGGGCAGTAATTTGAAAGCCGATTGGTACATTTCTGATATCCTAAGTCTAGAAGTTGTGCCCAATCTTCGAGGTCTGCCAAACACCATCTTCCAACAAGTTAATGCCAGACCACGTTGCAAGTCATGTCCCCCCCCCCTCTCTAAGTAATACCGATGATGATGTGTTGCATAGGCATGAAGTAGCATGGAATGAGTTGTCCGTTTCTGCCCTCCAAACCCAGTTCGAATCCTGTCTAACTGGGCAAGGGCCGTTTTAGCTTCCAGGGTGGCAGCTATTTCTACTAATTTCGCACCCCTGTAAATCTTCAAACTGCTTGGCAAATTAAACATTTTGCCTTCTTGCTATACCGTACAATAAATATCTTTTTTTGCATTTGCTTTACTTCATGGTATTCTAATTTTGGTGGCCAGCAGTGTATGTATGTATATAATTAAGAGGAGAGAGATTTTGAATGAGGGATGAAGGGTCGCCACAAAAAAGGGAAAATACCCTTTCCTCCTCTCAAAAATAGAATTCGCATTCCTTAGCTTTTGATGCGCAATGGCTCTCTCCGGGTCTTTCATCTGTAAATTGGAAGAATCCAAGCAGAACAATCCCATGTTAAATTCCATTGTTCTATGATTGAGGAGAACTACGTATGACTTAGCAAAAATCTAAAACATTGCAGTACAAATGCAACTGGGTTCTAATAGCAGATGAAAAGTTTTTCTCTTTATGTTCTTCACAGTATCATACTACGAATTAATTAAATCAACAAAATCACTACTATATTAAACTTTTCAATGCTTATTTAAGGATGAATGAATTCTCGTAACATTTTCTTCCGAAAACAATTTGTGAGGATTAGACTTGAAGCTTCAGTCTACTGGCCATTTTGATTTCTTGGACGTAATGTTAATCCTATGGAATTTCTACTTTTGTTCTCAAATCTTTATTATTTCATCTATTTGAATGCAATAAAATACATCAAAAAGTGCAAAAAATAATAAAGGATTCTGCGATATTACTTTTTTCCTTCGATTCTTAAACATATTTTTACTCCTATTTCAATAATTCGTTTGTGAGTTTCTCCGGTCCTTAAAATATTTTTAAAATTATTTCAAAATATTTCTATTAAAATTATTTTAAAATATTTTTAAGAATCGGGGGGGAAGAGAAATTCTGCAGAAGCCTTCATTAATTTCTGCTCTTTCAGATGCATTTTATAACATTCAAATAGATCAAGTAGTAAAGATTTGAAAGCAAAAGTAGAAATTCCATAGGATTAACATTACGTCCAAGAATTCAAAATGACCAGTAGGCTGGATCCTTAAAATCACGTGTTGTGAATCAAATATATATAACATTCATACCTGTAGCTAAAGTACATATATCTTAAGCTTTTAAAAGTTAATATGCAATAATCCAAATACCTCGGTTGTTTTACAGTAATTATTAAATTTTTTCCATCGTGAGTATTTAAACTTAATAAAATAATTCTCTTTGAGAAAGATAAAACTTAATATTTGCCTACACCCACATATTTTATGTGAAACCCCGATGTTATATGAAGGTGCGCTTTGCTTCAAATAGCTTTCAGTTATTGATGTCATAAATATTTATTGAAGGAATGGGAGAAAAATGACGAAGAGAGAGTTATTTCCCTCTTGGCGTTTTAACTTCTCCGCCAGGCACGTGTCTGGAAAGATGCCAACTCGTAATAGTCGACGAATAGGTAACCTGCTTTAATACTGTTGTCATTTTTGTACTCCTTCCTGACATAAATCGACGTAGGGCTCCTTGAGTTCAAGGTTTTGACAAGACTCTGTTTCTTTTGCATTTTGATGTTTTCACTTGGAACATTTTAGCTTCGAATCAAAAGTTATTTTCTATTGATTTCATCTTTTTTAGTTTTTCTATATTTTCTCTTTACTTATAAACATTTGAGATTTCTCGCCTGTAATTCATTTGTTTACTCCTCTGTTGTGAGATTAACATAGTCGTATTTTGTAGCTTTTAGAAATGAAAATAAAAACTGATCTTCTTGTAACTATCCACTAAAGTGTATGTGGCCTGTGCAATTTTTACAATATATGGTAAATTTTTGTCTTTTTTAAAAATTTGACATGAACCAAGGTAATTCAAAATGGCTTTTTAAAGAAAATTTATTGCTGCTGTCGAGAAAAGCTTTGACATTTCATCTTACCGATTAGGTTATCTATTATTATTTACCTAATCTTAAACGGCATGCACGTTTATTTCAAATCATTATATTTTTTCGTGAAAAACTATGGGAAATTATGGTTTCGTTAGAGAAATGAAGTAAAATCTTAAGCCCGATAGTCCATGAGCAGAATATTTGGTAGATGTTCAACCCCGAAGCTCTTTAATATTTGATTAATTTCCATAAAAGTATTGTTTTTAAACTTCGAACATAATGCAAAACTTTTAGACTGTATTTCAGGAAAACTGAATTAGAAACATAACTGAATAAATTTTTATGTTTTTTAGTGGAAGTACTCGATTAAGAACTCGAAAAAAAGATTTTCTATTGGAATCTTGTTTAATAATTGTTTTCCTTACAGATTAAGGCAAAGTATATTCCAACAAGTGTTAGATCTGTAAGATATTTTTCAAGATTTTGATGGAAAAGTCTAAAATATCACCCCCGAAAATATTGATTTTTTTCATTATCTGCAGTAATCTTAACTACTGTTGCGTAGAAGTTGGAGTAGGCTGAAATGGTGACGCTAAAGATTTCGGATTAATGTGTTTATCTACAAACTGAAAAAGAATTACACTTGGAAAAGTACATATGCGCATAGATACATGCATTGAGAATACATATTCTCTTGAAACCCAAGACCCTATTCTTTGCTCAATTTCCCCCTAATTTGAGATATATCATCTAAAAAGTAATACAAAACCGTTTATACAGCAGTATTTGTTTCAAATTTTAAAAAGGCATACTCAATTTTAGCCTGTCCATTATAATGTACATTGGGTCTTAATCTAGTAAAGACATGTATTGCTGATTAAATATACAACATAACTTAATTATTCACACATATAAAATGGTATGTTTGCTGTTTTTAATTCAAAAAAATGTATAATAAAACTGAATTAAAACTGCTGACGTACCTTCAATTGTTGCTTTCTACTTGTCCGCCATTTTTAAATGCTTGTGGAACAAGGATCCTGCCAAATAATTTCAAATTTTGCTAAATGGATGATACCACTTGCCATTCAATATAATGGAGTGCCTGATCTAAGGATTTAAAACTGTAAATTCTTTCCCATCATGTAAAATGAAAATGTACAACAGAATAGACATTGGGTCTCAAGAGGATATATCGCAGTAGAATATTCCAATATACTGCTCTAGAAATGTAAAGAATATTTCGGATGATTTTAAATATTATAATAAAACATAGAGTAATATTTAACAGAAGCCTTACATAAATTTCAGACGTTACCCTCTGTGTGTTTTCAATTATGTAACTTTCGATTCAAACGTCGTTCTTCTGCGCCTTCGTAGTAATGTCGTTCTCTAAAAATTTAAAAACAAAATTACATCTTCAGATAAGAAAAAAAAAGAAAATGTATTTTATCTACTTAAACGTACAAGAAGATCAACAATAACCAAATTTGAGGGGAAAAAAGTGTTATTAGCAATTCTCTACCTTTAGCAAAAACCGCTGCTAATATTTGACTATTTTGTAATAATTTTAATGTGTAATTTTTGTCAAAATACTTAATACTTTCCTGCGGTACTTCAAGCATTTTACTTTTTTTTAACCAAAATTAATTTTCTTATGAGTTCGAAATTACGATTTTACTTACAATAGATGTATTTTAAACAATAATTTATATTTTATAATAAAAATAAATAAACACAAAGTTTTGAATATTTAAATAATTTGTTTAAATATTCCTGAATTCGAAAACTATGTACAGAGTATTTGAAGAAAAACAAATTGCACCGCGAACCTTAAAAACTTTTTTCGCTAAGATTAGCGGTGCAATTCAATTTTTTGTCAAATGCTTTCTATCAAATTATTTTTCTTTTCGTATAAAAATAAATTAAAATATAATTTTAAGTTTTGAATCACGAGAAGCACACAGGAAACATATGGGAAAAAGTTTTAATAATTAAAAAAGCTTTGAAAATATTTGTAACCCATTTAACTCCAGGTACTTTTAGCACAGTCGACCGCTTTAAACGCAAAAAAATAAGCCGAAAAAATGTGTTACTCTTACATTGTGATACAGTAGCTGAAGAATTAAACATGAATATTTCCCTGAAGTAATTTTCTAAAAGACTTTTATCATCACAGAACTAGGGATAAAATAATTTTCTCAGTATATTATTACAGAAATATTGAACTTTGCTGTCTTCCTTGCAGAACCACTTATGAGGCCAAAAAAATAGTTTTACAGCCGTGAAGCAAAGCTCCACAGATCAAGAATACCACGTTTCTATAAAAGCTGCTGAATTATATTTCTTATAAGAATTTTTTGGAACAGGTTGTTATTTCCTGTTTTTTTTCTAAATATAATATACAGAAATTCATAATTGTCAAGTATAATATATGAAAGAAAAGTTTTTGAATCACCAGACAGATTTATGGAAACATTTATAAAAATTAACAACTACATGTCGTCCCCTTTTCTACTACTCACATATTTTTGTTATAGCCGACCACATAGTCTGGTTTCATAATTCATTCGTCTATACGACGATTTACTTTCCTACTATCCATTAATTTTCCTCAATAAGATGTAGTGATAAAATGCACATCTTTCTCATCGTTCCATTTTCATAGCCAAAATTTTCCGAAACTTGTTGAATTTTATTTCACAGTGCCTTAGCTTTACAAATTTAGGGATATATATATATATATATATTACAATATCGCGTACCCTATGCCATTTTGGTCCAAATAAGCTGCTAATCCTGGATTGATGTGCCATTTACAGCAACTGTAATCGAATCGATTTGTGGCACATTTTGCGTAAATTGTGTTTGTTATTGTTTTTATTAAAGTCACACTGAGAAACAACAAGAAGGCTATTCGTGATAGACCTCGTAGTTTTGAACCTTGCACAAGTGACGAGGGCGACACCAGAACTTAGAAACCCGATCAGATTTCAGGGTACTAGAATATACCGAGGAGAAAAATACTCAGTTGAAGGCTCTTTTTTTTTTTTTTTTTTGGCATTTTATTTTAAATTTATTCGTAGAGCTAAAGAATTTTGTCAGCCTAATAATAATATTTTAATCATTTTATTAAAATAAAAGTATTTTTAGTTAAAAAGCTTTGATTTAACTTTGAGTTGAACATGGATGAGAATTTTAAAATATATATTTACGTTTAGGTACCATTTTCAAAAATAATATTCCATAAATATACAAAATAATTTATTCCGCATCTGCAAAACAATACAAGTAATACAGGGAACCAACTTTTTAATGGTTTTACTGTATATTTTCCAAGAAAAAGTTATAAAACTTTGAAAAAAAGGATTTGTTTTTCCTTTTTTTCACATAAGAATTATTTTTTAAAATTTAAATATTACCCAAGAGGGAATCATTCCGTGTGTAACTTTTATGATTGTCCTCTGTCTGTGTGAGAAGAGTGACCTAGTCTTCCGTTTTCAACTCTGTTTCTCTTCAAACACTTTAATATTAATCTTTAATTGACTTGGTTTTGAGAAATTCCACAACCAAATATCTTCCAATTCTTGCAAAATATTAGTTTCACTCCATGTATTTATTTTTCACAAATATGTGACCACCACTGTTTCTGTCGAGTCGGGAATTCGAGTCCTCATGCAACTACCTCCCCGTGTGGCCGGGCTAGCACCCTTTGAATCTGTAGAGACTCTGAATTTTCTAGATCTGTAGAGGTGGGGTGTGGATATTTGAAGAATAAGGTTCAGGTGTCGTCCTCATCACTTGATTGAGGTTCAAAATTACGAGGTCTATCCTCAATTGCCCTCGTGTTTCTCTTAAGTGTGTAAAAAATGCGCAGAAAGGCTATTTTCCTTCTTTTATTTGTTATTGTTGTTGTTGGTCGCAAAAATATTAAATTCATTAAAAGCCATAAATTAAGCATTTGAAAAAATTAAAATGGTGAATAATTTATAATTTAAATAATTTCATTTTAAATTGGTGTTAAAATATACTACTTAAGAAATTCATTCAATGAAGTAATATTTTCACGATTTTGATTATAGATGTAATACGTTAGAAATTATAAATTGAGGATAAAGTATAAGGTATATATATATATATATATATATATATATATAAAACTTATCAAATATTAATAATTTTGTGTTGGAACAGGTATATTATTTACTTTGATCAAAACAATAAAAGTAAAATTATATACTGGTAAAAAAAAAATTTACAGCTGAATCAAAATTAAGATGTATTAGAAATATTAATAAAACAATACTCTTGTCAAATTTTTTTTTTACTGCCAAGATAAGAAATAAAACCATCAAACTGAATTCTTTTATTAGAGAATAGTTGTAAAGATGAATAAAAGTATGAAATTTGTTCAAAACATTATGCATTCGTCTAAGTATTGCATGTAATTTTTTCCCCAAAAAAATTTCATTCACTTGACTTGCAATAATATTTCATTTCTGTTCATCAATCATTCAAGTTTCTGTTATTTGTCCTAATGTAACTCATCGTATAAATATTTTATTCAAACATTTTTTTTTCGTTCTAAGTTATTTTATGCTATGAACGAATACAAATAATAAGCTCATTTATTAAAAGCTGTAATACCAAAAGGAAGTTGTTTTCTACATCGGAGATTTTTTTTCCTTTTACGGATGTCAAAACTGAACTATAAATCAATAGATGTATTTATAAGACTTTTGTACTAGAGTATACATGCACGGTAAATTTCTATCAAAAGAAATGAAACTAATTTAATTAAGATTTTATTGATACAAATTATTTGTTAATACATTTCTAATTTTTCCTTTTTATGTAGTTGGAAAATCGTAATATATTTTATCTAAGTACAATTTGCTAATTTTGAAAATTGTTACGCATAGTGTATTTAAAATTTCCAGGACATATGCTAGCAAAAAAAAGACAGAAATAATAATATTATCTTTACGAAACCGACTGAATAATATAGAAATGGCCTTTAGGTAGACGCATCAAATTGTTTTGTTTACTTCGGAGCAGTGCCGACTTGGCAGCGATCCCTTTAGTAAAGCATTTGTTTGCTTCATCCTCATCAAAATGATACAGAAACAACGCACGAGCATTAAATTTTGCTTTAGACTGAGAAAATTAGTCACAAAAACGCCCAAAATGATTAATTCTAAGCATGATTAAGTTATGAGTCGTTCCAGAATATTTGAATGTTTTTCGAATTTTGAAGCTGTATGAGATTCAACTCAATTCGATGAGATATCAGGCAGTTCACGATCGAGGCGAAAATATGAAAATAATGAGCTTGTGCAGAAGAGTTTCTTCGTCCATTGTGTTTGAAGCAATGTGCAAAGGGGTTTTGAACCCCTTTAAGAAACAAATGTGGAATTTGAGGCCTGATTTCTTCCATAATGGAAATTAATGCCTCGTGCACCATAGTTTGGCAATATGGCAGGTTCCGTTCATCAACCGCAATCCCGGTACTCCCCAGATCTGTCCCTACGAACCATTTTTTTTTATTACCTGAGTCAAAATTGAAGATTTCAGAGAGAGTCGAGGGGGTATCATCGAAATCTAGAATGGATTCTGGACGATGGCATCGGAACTCAATAGTATTGGACTGGAGACGTTTGAGACTCGCTTCCTGTGTTGCTTTGAATTGTGAGAATGAGTAAAAATTTATTATCAAATACAAGAATATTCGTTGTGTTATATAGTTTGTGGGCAATAAGTTCTAAAATCCAATAATTCGTCAAAACAGAAAATTCAATAAATTTTGAATATAGTTTTTTTTAGCGAATGTATGGCTAGTTTTTTTAAGATTATATTTTAATTTAACTTTAAAAGCAAATGTGTTCCGTAAAAGGTCTTGTTTTGAAAGGTGATTCCTTTCTCCTTCACAGTAAATCTCCTATTATTGGTCTTTCCTACATACTGTGAAAAAAGTTGTTGAAAGATTCAATGAAGCTACTGTCAGATATATGTGATTAGTAAAGTATACACATGCATATAAAGTTATATTCAAATGCCTTCTTTTTTCCCAAACGAATAGTTTACAACATAATCAATTTCTTGTTATTTTTAAGGTGCTTGAGATTCCGCATTCAAAGAAAATTGCGCTTCCTTTATGCTAGGATTGGAATAATCCTCACTCTTTTTAAATTAAAATGGATGGAAATCGCATTTCAATACTAAGTAGTTCTGTATGTTCGTATATCTGTTTATGCAAAATAAGTTACATTTGTATGCATAAATAGTTATGTTTGAGCAATTAAAAACCGATAGCTATTTTTACATTTGCAAGTCGTGTACTTATCTTTAGGTATATCTTGCAAACAATCTGTCACATTAAGAGGTCTCAGGGATATTAAACTTCAAAATTTTGGATTTTTCTTTTTGGGGGGGGATATGTGTTATTTGTCATTTTATGCTGAATATTTTGATACCAACCATTTGAGGATATTCAAAAACTTTTAAGAGTTGTTTAAGCTATTGTACAGCATGCTTTCGTAAAATCAGCAATTAAATGGAGTCCAACGTCTGTTTTAGATTAATTCACCTAATAAGTCACACATTAGGAGGAATTAAGTTTGGAAGCTTGGCAAGATAAGCTACCAAAACAAAAGTTTATATTTGTAAATCTCGAAAATTTTCCTAAAGTCGTTCAATTCTGCTCTTCAATTTTTAGAATTGCCTCAAATCTGGCCATTAACATTTACAATGATAAACGTCGAATGCTTATTATTACTTTAGAGGAATCTGGCATAAAAATATTCTGAAATGTAACCTTATCACTGGCAGGAGATGAAAAACCTCGAATCCAAACATTAAGAAAAAAATAAATGTGAAAGCCCTTTTAAGGCGCTCGATGCAAAACAAATGATAAAAGAATTAAGAGAGAGAGTTGCCGGAGCGAACAGAAGAGAAGTTATATCATCTTGGATCATTTTAATACGTAAGTTTCAAAATTTATTTTTATTATTGAATATTAAAAGTTTATTGCATTTTTCTCTGTATGAGTTTTTTATCACTTGCGCGCAGGATATTTCAAATATATTATACTTAGATTCTTACAGTTTTGTAAGTATAATAATTATAATACACTCTTTAAATTGAATCTAAATCTGGTGTCATATTTATATACTTATTATTTTAAATAAAGTAAGAAAATAACGGTTTAAACATTTGAAATATTTTACTTTTGCAAAAATATTTTTTAAAGTTTTATTTAATTTATAAGAGATTCACATTAAAGAGGTTACATTTGAATTCATAAATCAACGTATTGCAAGTCATTACAACCGTTTTTGTATAAAATATCTTGCTCACAGTGAAATCTACTCAGATTTCTAAAAAGAAAATTTTATTACATTCATGAACTCATAATATAAGAAAATAAGAATATATTTTAAATATTTTACATGCTCTAGAAAATTCATTTCTTTATAAAGTATGTGTAAAAACATCAAAGTAATTAATTTTAATTTCGAGGAATTATAGCTGGTTGAAAATTGTATACGTTTTCAGCAATCATTATAAATCTAATATCCCTGAGATACCTAAAATAACTAAAAATTTGAACAGTACTGTAAAATATATCATTCTATACAATAAACTTAATTCTAATGTAAAAAATTAGATATTATAAAATTTTAATTTTTAAATTCTATAAGACCCTTATTTATCAAAGCCTTAGTATAAATTTAGTGTAATATATAAAATTTGTGTTTATTAGGAAAAGCAATTATGTTCACTAAACACAAAATAACTTCAAATCTTATTATAAAAATTGAGAATTAGAGATACAGTGCATTTTAAGGAAAATTTACCAAAATCTGAAGAAACGCATTTTGAGAAAAACGCAAAAGTAGGTATTTTGTTCTCTAAGAAATAGCACGAGATCTTACAATTTTAAAATCCACTTTTTGATCGATTTATCTTTCAAATTCTCTTATATAATTTATCTACGGAATCAACGAAGCAGCCTCCATTTTTAATTGCAAAACCAAATAAAATAATAATAAATTACAAATAATAAAAATTGTAAGAAAGTGTTGCGAAGAATTAATTTAGCTACTAAAGGTGCTAACTTCTTTGACTTTTATGAATTAATTCAATAAAATATTAGAATTAATGTAAATGATAATAATGACAACGGAAGAGAATTTTACCTTATACATTAATTCATTAATTCACTCATTTCTTCATTCCCTTTATCAATAAATAAATCATTCATTTATTCATGTATCCCTTTTTTTCTCTTAGCCTCACTCATCCTCACTCATTCACTCAACCATTCATTCGCTCACTTCACTTCTTTACTCACTCATTTACGAGCTCACTTCATTCATTTATTAACTCATTCATTTACTCATTCATTTTTTTTTTTTTTTCATTAATTTATTTTGGCTAGAAAAGATATTCAGAAAACCTTTTTTAATGATAGCTTGATGATTTTGTCTTTAATTAAATCATTGGATGGCTAAAAGGGCAAAATTCTTTGGCAAAGTATTTTGGCGTCTCGGTATCTAAATAGTGCAATCATGCTTCCTCAAGGAAAAATAATCACTTTCATTGCACATATTGAAAGTGGGTATATAAAACGAATAAAGCAATCTTGTAATGTTTGTCTGTGTGTTACGAACCTTGAATTAAGAAGTTTTTCCTTTTAATGGGAAAAAATCTTGAACATACTTATGTAGCCTTTAACCTTTCCCCCTTATATCTTATAATTCATTTAGGTAATTAGCAAATGATCAATGATTCATTTTCTTCTCCTTCTAAGCAAATTCCCCATTGATGATGTACTGCTTTAATTTCCCCCTTTATATATTCCTTTAATTGTTGATAACGAAAGACGAATGTGCGAAAGTAATAATTTCAAATTGATTTGGATGCTTACTTTGGCTTTAGATTATCGCAAGTTACGATAAATATTTTTTTTTATTTTAGTTTTTCCTTAAAAGTCACCAATTTTCTTGTAGAAAAGTATCTTTTTCACTATAGATTGCCTCTGAATGCATATTTGTTTGGCAATTAATGCAGAGACTTTTAAAAAAAAATAAGACAATCGACAACAAATATTATTTTGCTAATAGTGAGCATAAGAGATTGGAAAAGGAATAGTCTTTTAATAACAGGAAATATACGATGCAGTCAAAAAATTATATATATTCTTAAAAGGTTTTTCATTTTACAGGTAAAATAACAGCCCATTTGAACTACAGGTAAACTGAATATTTATACAAATTAAGCAGAAAATTTGCAAATTTTTGCAAGATGAAACAAACTAAATTGAGAAAGTTGAAGAAATTTTCAATTTTATTCCAAAAAGGGTAAATCCATGTAACAACTACAATAGTGGCTGGCGATGATCTGGGAACTTCGATAATACATTGGTATTCAACACACGTATAACACGCTACTTGTGCTAAAGGCTTTGGTTTCTTAAATATATCCACTCTCTTACAGGATGCAATTATTTTTTGGATACCCCAACGAAATAACATAAGATCCTTTTTAAACAACAGTGCAATTTAATTTATACGTGGAATCCTATTTGTTGAAGCAATGGGCTGTCGATATATGGGATTAGTTCTAAAAATTAAAAACTATGAGGTGGTATTTTTTCTTTTTTTTTTTTTTTTATTTTCCTTAATGACAGAAGTACTGTTTCTTAAAACTTGTATTGTAGACTCATGTTGTTCAGAGGGACATATTTCTTTTCATTAACGTCGGTTCGCTATTAATATTATTTGTCGATCACGTTATTAAATCTTTCATGTCACATTAAAAAAAAACAATTCCATCATTTCTTAAAAATTTGGATGTTAGTCAGCTATTTTTACAACCTGGTTTCTATAAAGACTTACTTAATGCAAGAGTATAAAGAAAATGAATAACCACTAATACAAAAAAATTTATTAAAATTCCTATTTTTTTCTTGAACATTAACTTACCAAACCCAAAATAAACACATAAATGAATAAGAGGAAGACTAATGCGAGATGGTTCAAAAAAATACTTGTATTTGAAGTCAGGTGGCATCATTAACGTAAATTGTTGTTATCACTGGCTGCTAACATCTGTTAAACGGAACTGAAACAAGTACGGTATTGATATATAAGTTAATTTTGATTGCGTAGTCATTTATTGGTCAATCAAAATTTGATTGCTGCCGCTTCGTGTTGTCCCCGTCGGTGAGACCTGGATTCAACGTTGCACATTGGAAACCAAGATACAATCAAAACAATGCGTTGCTTCTGGTGAATCTTTTCCAAAAACGGGGATGAGGATCTTATCGTCAGACGAAATTATGGCGAAGAATTTTCGAGATGCAAAAGACGCGTCATGATCACGAATACGAGTTTTTCGGTTAATTAAATTCTACGCATTGAGGACTTTATCGAACTTTTATTAACGTTTTATAATATCTTTATCATGATTTGTTTTCCTTCATCTCTTATAACTTAAGGGCAGTTTACCTAAGCACATTCAAAGTTACTATATTTTTATTAAAATAATTTCAAACTTTGATTAAAATAATTTCTTTCTCGTATTCTGAGGGTTGTGTGCTGTTGCGACTTACTGCGCATGGTGTAGTTGATAGTGTAAATATTATCCATGCATATCAGAAACTGCTGCTGTTGCGCAGATTTAGAATGTTGAAAAACTAATATCTTAAGTCTATATTTTGTGATTAGAAAACAAAGGAAACAAAATAAAAAAAAAGAAATTTACAAGAAAATATAAATATTTCTAATTTTAAAAACAACATTTGAAGCAAAATAACCTACAGTGCCAAATGTTCAACTATCAAAATCCAAATGCGTAAAAATTCTTTTATTATCCAACGAAACAAACTGAAAATTCGATATCAAGAACGCCTTCGGAGACTCTAAAGAAGAAGAAAGCCCGCAAAGTTCCTTCCAGTTAATGTTTTTTTTTCCAAAATTAGATTTAGGATACCCCCTTCAGAACATTTTTGTCATTTTGTAAACAAATATTTTACACAATCTATAAACTCTTTCCTCCTTCGCCGTTAAAGGCAATTACTCTTACGTAAATTCCATGTTTTCAAGGATTTTTCTTTCTTTTTTTTTATTTTTAGCCCCCGACTGAAGTCCTAAAATGAAAAGCTAACGACGAAATATATCGTACATGGAAACCCACCCAGTTCACAGAGGGGAATGAGGATTATCGTTTTCATTTTTCTAAGCCCTCGTCTCTTGCTATTTCAATAAGCAACCTTAAGTTGTGATCCTGTCGAATGAATCACTTATTTTGGGATTCGAAATCCCTCACCCTTCTCTGTTTCCAAAAAGAAATGCGTTAATTTAACAAAGACTACGGCGCCATCTAGGAATGTATACTGTAAAAGAAGGAAGGATGACATTATTCTTAAATTCATTATTCTTCATTATTTTATTAAAACTTTATATTATTCGCATTTCATAAATACTTTAGAAAGTTTTAAAAAATACTTGTATTCAAAAAAGTCTTTTTAAAATTTATAAAGTTTGTTTAATAGCATGTGTTTCAGATCTAAAACGTCAGCTCAAGTCAAAGGTTATCGTTCTTAGACCTTATAATGTAGATAAAATTATTATATACCTAGATAAAATTCGTTTTCCACAATATTGGTGTAATTTTACACTTTTAAAAAAAATCAAGAACAATGGATCTTCTAATACAAGTACGGAGTGTCATAATTACTTTATTTACACTCCCATATACCAAATTATTAAACCTAAAATTAACAAAATCATTTGTAAGGATTTTATTAGTTGCTGTTCGTATATTGATTTATTACGTTAACACACTGAATACGTATATTGTTTAACCGATTTTGAAAAATTATCTGAAGTTAATTTCCTGCATGGAGATTCCATATAAGAAAAATAAAGCTTAGCTAAAACTTTTTTTTCTTTTTCGTCACATATAATGATGTACACTAGTTTCCTAAGATCTTTATAGTTTCTTCAAGTCAGCCACATACATAATAAAAAGTTTATCTGAATAACCTCCCCAGAAATGTAATACTAGTAATAATGGTTAATCTAGGTTGATTCTTAGGAATAATTAAAATACTTAACAATATATCTTCGGACAGTTTTATAACGATATGGTTTAAATAAATATTCTTTTGAAAAAAACATAAATATTTATTTCTCTCAGCCAGGGTCAAATCTATGATTTTTCTGATTGTTTTGCTACACATACACGCACACACACACACACACACACACACATATATATGTATATATATATATATATATATATGTATATATATATATATATATATATATATATATATATATTGCACGGTTTTTTGAAGAACGTATCTACCATGTAAAAAACGAGTTGGGTATATATTTATAATACCTTTTCTCTACTTTTATATACTTTTTTGATATAATGCTCACTGTTTCTTTATGTAAAATAAGGCTTAAAGCAAGACCAAAAGGTCTTTTGTTTTCGTACAAATCCAAAATGTTTTCCCCTACCTCTTGTTGTAATAAAGTGTGAAAGGCACGTGACTAGTTTAATGTAATTTGATGTCTTTCACCCGATTCATGGCTGTGGTAGTCTAGTGGTAGTAAATTAATCACGACCGCAACCACTTGGCTCTACCGCGTTGACGTCATTAGAAACCTACCGTGTATTCGAAACTGATGCACACTAAATCTGATTGAGACTCAATATCCTCTCTTTGAGGTGATGTGGAAGCTAGGAGAGGAAGTGTCGTCCTCTTCACTTGGCCGAGGTTTAAAATTACGTGGTCAGTCGTGAATAGCTCTCTTTGCTTCTAATGAAACGAAAAAAAAACCAACCAAATATTCAACCGATTCACAATAGTTTCAGTTCGAATTGAAGATTTGTTCTATTAATGTTAAGAGTTGTTTAATATATAACGATTTGTTTTACTTTCCCTTTACGGCAGTAATATCTACATCTAGTGTTAAATATATTCAACTTAATAATTTATCTTTTGCTTTAATTTTAATATCTGAAAAGAATATTATTGGTTTCTCCAATGTCTTACCGTTTGCTTTAATTCTACTATTTGTTTGATTAACACAATTAATTATTTTTAAAAAGTTAGAACCTTATGTTGGTTAATCCTGTTCTTTGCAAAACTTTGCACAGTATATTCTGTTCAGTGTATGACAATGTATTTTATTTCCAGCTATTGTTAGAATAGCATATAATCTGCATAAAATTTTAAAATATATGCATGTAAAAGGTGACTAAACATTTATTTTGTAGTTTCTGCTTAATCTCAGTAAATTTTAAGAAACATGAGCAATGTTAATAAGGTTTCAGTTGTATAATGATTAATTGGTTTACGAAAAAAAAATTAATAAAAAAACATTTAAATCTGTCAATTGTTTCAAGATTTTTTTTTCTCTTTTTGTTATATTCTGCAAAAAGGCTGACACAATGTGGTTTGAGGTTTGCTTCGGGCTCAAAGTCCCCGAAGCCTTAAAATGTGAACGTTAAGAGAGTGGGGTGCCGGCTCAGATGTCGTCCGCGTCTCTCGATCAGGATTCAAAATTACAAGGTACTCTGTCAACAACCCTCGTGTTGCTTTTCAGCGCAACCTTAATAAAGAATCAATAAGGTTCAATCAATATATCTGTTCTTTTTTTTTTTTTTTTTTTGTCATTGCTATATCTTATACTAACTTTATTTTCATTACATTTTCTTACGTGTTAATTTAGTGAACCAAAATCTTACAATATCTGCTAATCATACATAAGTATTACGAATATTATTTTTAACAAAATAAACAATATCTTCCCAGCCAATAAATTCCACTTGTAACTCTTCAGCCTTTCGTGGTGCCGTGTCATCGGTGAAAAGACCGCTAAAAATTTTGGAGATAAAATTGCGTGTGAAATAACAATTAGGAATCGAAACTTTCGTTTCGTGTTTATTCGTTATTTTGAAGCGAAGAATTCAATGTTCTGGAATATGAAAAAAATTACAAAGATTCAATAAGCAACAAAAATAAATACCCGAGCTGCATTTGAAATGTCGATATTCCAGAACATAAAAATACTTCAACTTCTTTACATAACCACGGTATCCGGGGCGTTACACATGTGTAGGTGGGGAAGAATTCCGGTGATAACGACCCAAAGCGTCCGGCGATTGTGCGAAATGCGCCACCTGGGCAATTAGCTTTCGAAACGGAGATGGGAAACCGAAACGTTTTAACATAGCTTATTGGGCCCGTTGTCCGGACTTCCCTCTCTGGACGATTCGGACATTGATGGATGGGCGTTCATCTTTCCGGAATGATCCGGTGAGAGAGAAAGCGTTAGTGGTTGCCATGGTAACTGAATGAATGCTGATACGAGCTCTGGAAGCATGATGAAACTAAACACAGTTAATTATGTTCGCCTTACAAATTCTCAAATACATAATTTTCTATGAATTTTGTATCGGCATAAATCCGTCTTTCTAATTTAAAAAAAGTTTCAAATGTTGCAATTTAATTCGGATAATGAGGGTAAATGTTCAAAAAGTTACTTTCCCTAAAGCTCTGATGTCTCCTTCGATTTTATGAACGTTATAAATTTATACATGCGGCTCTATTTTATTCAAAATAAAGTTTTATTACATTAATGCGTACGTGAGGTATGTGTTTGAATTTAAAACGTGAGACTCCAATTGAAGTATAATCTTTAAAAATGTAATAACTATTCTTTGATTGCAATCTATCATTAAAAATATGGGTAAGTTACAAAAAATAAAACCTTTTGATATTTTCTCCCTGTCAAAGAATTTTCTGTAGCATTATGATAGATTTAAATGAAACTCAAAATCCCCATGCATCGTGATGTGGTAATAGTTGAATTAGTATTATAATAAAATAGTAGTAAAGTTAAGAACTAACAAATCCCGAAAGTTGCTCATCGATTTGAGTCCACGTGTGAGGATCTTGCAAAAATATGCTGCACATAGGGTGATATCTTAAAGTGTTATTTATTACCAAGCAATAACCGAGATATTTGGAGGAAATTTATTCTGCGTATTAATTTACCCTTGTGTACATAATGTTGTAAATTAAAGCTATTGATGTAGATTTATTTTGTTGGGGGGGGAAGGACGTAGTTTGATAAAATAGTTGGAGAAAATAAGAATTAAATATGCTGCGTTCTACAACGACGGCTTTCAAATGATCCAAAAACTCTTGGAGAAATAAAATCCATTACTTTCGAATCCTCCATTACAATATCTATGAAGAGAATTTCGATTTATTTTTCATGATTAATAAGGCTTTTATAGCAATTTCATTTTGATTAGTTTTATGAGTGAATGGTAAAGATCCCACAATTTTATTAATTCAGTTGCTGAAATGAAAGATGAATTAGAGTTAATTGAATGCTGGTGGACAAAGAGTTATTAGAAGTAAAGGCTGTGTTTTTTAATATAATATTACAATAGAAATTACATGGGTGTTATTGTTCGAAAAAAACCGAAGACGAATATAAATATTTTCGATTTAATTATTTTGTTATTTAGTTCAAATGCAAATTATTTCAAACAGCATTTTGAAAGTCAAATTTATCTTTTGACATGGTATTACTCCGGAAATTTTTATCAATTGAAATAAAACTAAATAAATATCTGTTCTTAATATTTCCGCCTCAACTCTACTTTGCCATTTCTACGGCCCAAGTGAAACTTGTATACACCCAATGGTCAAGGAAAGGTCACCAAATCCCCGATCAGATAGAGCTCACGCACTTCCTTTACAGTCTTAAATTTCCAATCTGAAATATAAAATTTAATTACAAATATATATTAATATAAATAAATAAATATTACTTAAATATGGACAAAAATGTATAAAAATAATTTTTGATTTTAATTAACATGTAATTTATAAAGGCTTGAAGTGTTTCTTCTTTCGAACTCATATGTATGAAAGATTATATGATAATTTATTGGTAATTACATTATAGGTATCTTAATTAAGCACCTCAATTTTTTATAAATTATATATTAACTAGTATTTTGAAAAATTAATATACATTTCTACATTTGAATCCACCTTTGAATAAAAACTTGATTTGAAATAAATGTACTTATATTTATTTACATTCTCTCTTGTAATTTGGTTTTTTTATGTCTAAGTTTCGACATGTTGACTTTGATATTCCGAGCATTTTTTCAAGCGATCATTTCTTTGTAAATAGTCTACTTTTAATGTTACAGAATCTATAAATACGTGAGGGCTCTTTTCATCTGACACGATATCGACAGCCCAAGTTTCATAAGTCTCCAGCTTCTTCAAGCCCTCGAATCCTGAAATTTTTCTGATTTGTTTTGTCGAGACGAGAGAGAGAACCCCCCACGACATGTAAGAACGTCAGTCCCTCCCCGTAATTCAAACGAGATGATCACTCCAATCCTTCAATCCTAAATTCTGTATTGTATGGAACCGTATAGTATGTTAAATGTCATTATTAATACTTAATAACTTATATTCTGTATGATTTGTAGAGATTTATTTCACTCCTTATAATGCTCCCTCAACCGATACAATTTGAAAATAAACAAACTGTACACTTAAACATTGCTGCCATGTGCTTCTTTGGAAATAGTTTATATACAACGTTAATGACAAATGAACTTTAATGCTTAGTGGTTATTTACCGGTGGTTACCAAAATGTGCTTCAATACTTTTTGTTTGCTTACTACAAGTGTTTCTTAACAAACTGCTCATTAACAGAATTTATGATATTTACTTCCTTACACAATGTTCCCAAAACTGTAATGGGTGATTGTAAAAAAAATATTCCTGAAAAATAGAGTTTGTAGATAGTTATTGGAATAAAGATACTATTCCCTGAATATTATTCTCTTACCACTCTATGAAGATAGGACTTCTACCTTATTATATGAAGTAAGATAATATTTAATATATATTTTGTCCTATGGATAAATTGGGTATATATAGGTCATCTAGCTATTTTACTTTGATTCGCCATTGTTTTGTAATCTTAGCCTCTTTTTTAATCATCCATGAATTAGAACTTATTCCAACTGTCTGTAATCGGCTATTGGCAGCATACAAGCAGTGAATAATTTAAAGGATGCAGAGTATTTTCACATACGCGAAGTCACCATGAATATTTGCCGTCATTTGACCGAAGTTCAAAATTACGATGTCCGTCGTCGATAGGCCTCGCATTGCTACTAGTGCAACGTTAATAGAACCAAACCCAAACCAACCCTACCATGGATATTTGAGTGACGAGGCTCTTAATAGAATCCTATTAAATGAGGGCATTTAATTGCTCTCATGTGAAGTATTTAAGGCCAGAGGGTTTTTTAACATTGATATAGTTACTAGTGGTGCGTTAAGTGAAATATTTATTTTTTCTCTTATTTCCATTTCTTCCAATACGGTTGTTAAAAAATTACTCATATTTGAAGACAAATGGCATATTTGAGGTAAATTGTTATCACTGCTGGGTGCTATCATCTCTTAAACGGAGCCGAAATACATCTGAGATGGATTCATGAGTTAGTTTGGGATGGGTAGATATTTGCTGCCAAATAAAAATTAGATTTTTGTCGCGTCGAGTAATCGACGTCATTTTATGTCGAGTTGTCACCATCGGTGAGACCTGGATACGTCATCATGTACAGAAAATCAAACAAAAATCGAAACGCCCGGTTTCTTCCAGTGAATCAAATCCAAAGAAGGGCGGAAAAAGTTATGACGAAAACTTTTTCTATAGGAAAAGACATAATCACCATGAATACGAATAACTGAGACTTACACAGCTGTCTAACGAGTCTGACAAAAAACAAACCATTTTCGATGCTGAGAGCACCATCCCTTGAAATTTCTAAGGATTAATTTAACGACCCCATATATCCCAAAAGTAAAGAGAAAAAAATTTTCAAAATTATATATTGGGCAGACAATAAAATACACTCTATAACAAAAAAAAACGACGCACCTAGAAGGAGTTGTCCAATGGAGACAAAAATTGGTGGATAGGAAAATTATGTACACTATAGGAAATGATTAAAATTTCAGAAAAATTAAATTATCTAGTGTGATAGAGTGATAAAGCTCCTTGGTGGTATTCTGTGGTATTTCTTGCCAAATTTGCTCCAATTTATTGGCTAGGTCATCTACATTCCCTTGTAGATGCAGTCGTTTCCCCACCATATCCCAGACATGCTCGATTGGTGAGAGATCTGCCTGGCCAAGGAAATTTTCGACAAGCTGTAGGACAGCAGTTCATAGCAACACCTGTCGTATGTGGTCTGGCATTATCTAGCTGAAAAATAAGGCCAGGGTACTGCAAAAGGAACGGTAGTAAAACAGGTCTCAGAATGTCGTCGACGTACCGCAATGCTGTGAGTGTGCCTCTAATGACGACCAAAGGGGGCCAGCTATCGAGGGAAGTGTCCCAGACCATAACTCTTAGATGAAGGTCTGTGTGATGTGCAATAGTGAAAGCAGGATCGGCACGCTGCCCTGAGCGTCTTCAGACACATCTTTGGGGATCACCAGGACACAGTTGGAAGGACACCACGCTACTTTGGGATTCGTCGCTGAACACTATACCTCCCCATTCTTGCCAGCATCTTCTAATCGTCGCATCTCATAGACCCATGTGACGAGCGATTCTCCGATTGGCCCAACCTGCTTCTTTCCATCCAACGATACAACCTCTTTCAAACTCTAACAGTTGCTCGTAATGAGCTGGAATCCTGCGGTGAGGCATTTTTTTAGTCTTTGAAAAGTATCCTAAATCGCAATGCAACAGAAAATTTCACCATCAGATTGAGAATCGCTTCTTATATACACCTGCTGAGTGTGCAGTTCCGATGCGCTGTAGTTCCCGCTATTCATTCATTGGACATCAAATTTTAATAATTTGCCTGTTCGGTCCAAATGTTTTTGCATAAGAAATTTCATTACAATCGGGGAACTCCTTCTCGGTGCGTTTTTTTTAAAACAATATATATCTAATATTCTTTGATGTTTTGTGTGAGCCTAGAGCAATTATACCAACGAAAACAGTATTACTCTCATTGCTTGTAACACTGTGCTATCTCATTTTGCGAGATCCTCCGAAGTTAGGTGGTCGCGGATTTTTGAGCATTTTCGACTGTCCTTTTAATTCCATCTCTTTTGAACTCGTCAGAAAACATCACACACGCCTAATGTGACGATATCCACATTACACGTTCTCTACTCCAGACTAACAACCGGTATGAGAGAGTTGCCATGAACCCTCTATAAATTACCCGCTGATATTCCGTATGGCTGAAGTTGCTCTTTAGAGGCGCCATTGCAGTTTAGTGACGTTGCTGTGGGTTTAGGTAGATTCACCACAATGGACTCAATGCAAGCAATCTAGAAGCAATGAACCGTCAGCTGAGGCTGTTGTTCTTTTCAGAATATTATATGAAATACATTACTGTTCTCATAATATCCAGAATTGTATCAATTAGAGTGATTCGCACTTGGCGGAAATTTCTTTAATCATGGCCGTTTGAAGTCCGCATAGCTCTTCCTGAACCTACTCTTAGTGAGTGATAACCACTTTATACCTAATTCGGCTAACAGTGGGAAACTCTAGCATCTGCGGACAGGCATGCGAGTAATCCGAAGGAATGGTCATCTGCATTCATGAAGTCGTAAGATACGACATTTCTTAAAGACAGCAACTGTTTAAATAGCTGTCATTTTCTTCTCAAACGCATTCTAATCTTCGAAGCGTTAAAACACTTGTTAGAGTTTGAAGTATGAGCTTTGGGAGAACGTTTAAAGCAGTTCTTAGGAGCACAGTAAATTATGTGTTTTCTGCATCATTAGCGCCGATGCGGCTGACATTTTAATCATTTCTATATCTAACCGAAACGAAACAATTTCTTAATTTACATTGAAGTGCCTTTCTTCCTTCTGAGTGCAACTGTTTTTCACGATTAATGAATTTGTAAAATTGAGAAAATTACTTTTTCAGTTCCTATATTCGAATTCTAAGATTTAAATGCATGAGTTTAAAATTTCAATCCTAAATTTAATCTTGGCATCCAAACTAATTACTAATTCCTAAGAGAATTGGTTAATGTCATAGAGAAGCAAATATAATACAACAACGAAAATATGAATGCAAAAGAAAACCCTGTAGTGGTTTTTATTAAGAACCAAGAATAAAAAAAAGTCTATTTAAACTTTCTGAAAAGGAGAATGGGAAGCAGAACTGATAAAATTAATTTTCTTTGGAAATTTATAGAATTCGGTCTCGAAGAGAATAAAGATTTCAATTTTTCTACTAGAATTCGAAATTCTTCTCAGAATATCTAATAAAATAGTGAAGGAGATTAAATAAGACTATTTATACCGAGACCCATTCCAACTTCGACTTTCCAAAAGCCACATATTCCACATTAGTTACTTTCTTCCAGAATATGTCCAACATTTTTAGCACTCTACTTTCAAAAGGTTCTTTTATGAAATGCACACAAAAGAAAAAGAAGAAGAAACGAAACTGCTTTTCTGTCGTAACAATTGCCCGTGCCACTCTTTCATTTATTTCACTCAACGATAAAAACGTCGGTAATTGGCCACTCGAATGAAAATGGCGATTCCTTTTGAAGACATATCTTAAAGAACTGCATGGTCAATAACCAGTGGCAGAACAAGAAAGAATGTGGAACTTGACTGCTCTTTGCCTATAACGAAAAGCAGACGTCAATATGTTTTTTTCGCTCAGATTTATTTTGTCTTTATTTTATTCTTCTGCTTTGACGTATTTTTCTTGATACATATCTTATTTAATAGGTTGGAACGGTTATTACAAGACTTAGGAAATATATTGAATAATGGTAGTGATTATTTATCTCTTTTTATACACATTTTCATAATTTATTACTTTTTGAATATTTTATTCAAAACGACTGTCTCCATAGCCATAACATTTTTATTTTTTACGAAATTTTCACAATTCTTGTTGTATCTTAAAGCTCTATGCTTCTCCGAAAGTAATGAATTTTTCTCCAAGTAATGTCCATGCTTTTCAACCAACGCCGATTTGGTTCAAATATTCAGAAAATATACAACAATTTCATGTTATATCCAAACAAGTAAAGAATTAAGAAAGCATAAAATATTCCAGTGAAACAGAAATAATGAGCTAAGCAAGTATTTGACCGTAAAACCTTTCATGATAAAATAAGAATTGAAGAAAATATAAGTAACGTTACTTGCGATGATGAAGCGCTCAAAGAAAACCAAAAATTAATTTTGAGGACCTCTAAAGGGCATTTGAAAGTTTTTAATCATTAGCTGCTTGAGACACCATTCAAAAGTATGTGATACGTTTTGCAGCCAATATAATTGGAAATACCTAGAATCATATAATGATGGAAACCAAAAATTAAAGAAAAACAAAAGAATGGAGTATAATATAATTAATGTTGCAACAGGATGTAGACTGTTATAACAATTCGGTTTTTCAAGAATTTTTGCCTAACTGCCCCAAAAAGATTATATTATGCTGCTATAAAACCAAAGATATTATTGAACAGAGATTAACAAAAAAAACTAACTACTTATAAAATCATTTGAAAAGAAAATAAACTAGCAATTCCAGAAGAATCCGAAAAGATTGACAGCATAAGACGAATAAAGAAACTTTTAGTGTGTGGGGGTGTGCGTGCGTGTGTGCGTGTGGGTATGGGTGTGTGCGTGCGCGTGTGGGGGGGAGTGTGGTAGGTAATTATATATAATATATAATTAAATAATAGTTCCGTATAATTAAAATTCCTTATATGAATATTAAGTTGCATATATCTTATTCAAAGGAAAATTTTAATAAATGTGGTTTACTACATACTAACAAACTTAAACAAATAAAATAGACAAGCTCAGCAATATTAAAAAAATTATTCTACCATTAAGTGGAGCATGATTTTATTGCATATTTTTTAAAAAACTTATATTTATCTTAAATGTGTATATTGACTATCTATGTGAATTGTAATTTATTTTCAATTCCGACATGCATCGTTAAGTCCACAAAGACAATTGGTCAGATGTGAAGACTGCAATTATTGTTATCACAGCCTACACTTTTTTACTCGTTCTTTGGACAATTTTACTTTTTTATATACTTTAATGTTTTGTATAACCAACCAATCACCAGAATCTTGTATCTTTTTTTTTATTTTATGGTAATAGCGACGTTTTGCCTTTTGAGTACTTAATATCTAATTTTAATTTTTATTCGCTTTGTTGAAAACTTTCCTAACTACTCAAGTGAGTGGATCTTCATTTCTTTGATTTTTTTTGTAAATAATGGTTTACTTAATTTTTATTAATTATCGATTTTTTGCTACTTTTTCAATTCTTGTGAATGATAATTTTTTTTTTCTTTTACTTCCAATTTTTGCGCTCTTTTGTTCTTTGGATACCTCCGATTCAGCCTATTAAGTTACAAAGAGGAGAGATTGGCACCATCAAACTCATACAATCCTGTATATTTGGTTCTCTGCCCTAAATTGTGTTTTTTTACTTACCGGTTACCAATTTTTTTTCATCACTTTTTCTATTTTGATTAACCTTTTCTTTTTATTTTGTTTGAATGTTTATCTCCAATCGAGTATGTAAACAAGTCTACTAATGGAATAAGGTGGGAATGCGCTGTGGGAGACTGCGTATTTCTATAACTGTAACCTCTTCTATTACTGACGCCCTCTCAAGAAATTTATGCAGAGCTATAGTCCTTCAAACATAGATGGTACAATTCATATTCCAACCAAGTATGAGTTGCTTGGTTTTATTCACTTTCTTCAAGCAGAAGGGAATAAAGCAGTCCAAATTCACCAAAAAAATGAGTCAAATAATTACAAAAGTCTTTTGAGTGATGGTGTAGAGAATTTAGAGACGGGCAAACAACGCTCACTATAAATAAGGATATATACATAAATTTTTCAAACTTTTCTGGAATTTTTTCTAAATGAGAATCATACAAAATGAAAGTTAGATACTTTACATTCTAGGACTTCAAAAGTGTTACGATGACTCAGTGGTTAAAACCGTGAATTTCCAAAGCTGATGCGAAACTCAAGGTTATTTGCCCTGAGTAAGAGCCCTGATTTACGAAAGTCCACTTTAAGGCTGAATGTGAATGATTTAAGAATCATCATGAAATGATAGATTTCAAATTTAAACACAGACTTGAAAATGTAATTTTTATTAGATGAGGAAATTAAATATTATGTATTAATTCTTTTGTCAATCAAATAACGAGAACATTATTTAATTTTCTACTATACTTTTTGATAAAAAAAAAACTAAAAGCGTGTCTCGAAAACCCAGATTCTCAACAACGTGACTGAATAGTCCTGCGTCCAGATAGGTAGACTAGAAGCCGCAGGTCTAGCACATTAGCACTAAAAAGTGAGTGTCGGCTCAGAGACTACTAATCTCTCGTCAAAAACAATAGCATCTACAATACCCTCTTCACTGCAAATAGTGAGTATAACTCTTTACATAGACTTGTCAAACTCTATCAATGCTCACTAACTGCCATCTCTCCTCTCTTGGGGGATTATGGCCTCGCGTATGACTACCAAGAGAAAGCTGATCTCTTTGCTGACTCCCTTGAGGAATATTTTATGGTTAATGAAGAGCCTGAAGATGAATCTCCCATTAAAGCAATTGAAAGCGCCGTGATTATTTTCAACCATAGTCAACATGACGCCAGTGTACCAATCCTCACTTCTCCCACAGAAATTATGAAAATTATTCTAAAGCTAAAAAACAAAACAGTACCTGGTCCCTGCAAAATCACCAACTTTGCCTTGAAATCATTACCTTTAAAATAAATCATTACCATTACTATCCTGACCAACTTTTTCTACAGATGTCTCATCCTAAACCATTCCCCCAGAGCCCGGAAACATGCAGTCCTTACCATGATTTCGAAACCTAACAAGGACCTCCAGTACCACCTAAATTACAGACCTATCAGCTTGTTCTTAAAAACTGGAAATATTTTTGAAAAAATAATTCTGAAGCAAATGGAAATTCACACTGAACTCCATAATACCATCCTGCCTCATCAGCATGGATTCTAAAAGGAAACCTTTACTTGCCATCAACTTCTTCAAATAACTAACTACATAAACTCTAGTTTCCAGAAGCAAATAGCCACAGGCGGTATTTTTCTCGATGTGCACAAAGCATCTGACACGAGGGATAAATTACCGCCTCATCCAACTCCAATCCAGATCTTTATCAACAATAGAATTGTTTAAGTGAAACTCACCCAACATCTTCAAAATTTACCATATCTCTCCCGGCTGTCCCCAGGTTATTCTGTTAAGCCCTCTTTTAACCGAAATTTATACTTACGATTTCCCTATCTCACCAAAAGTAGAAATTTTCCTCTTCACGGATGATGCCATGATTCTTGCAAACATTAAGTCCATTCCAGAAACTCAAAACATCCTACGTGGTGATCCGTGAAGACTGGCTCTTCCTATGGAGAATATTCTTCATTACGGACAAATCCCACGGAGTCCTCTTCACTAAAAGCAAAAAGACAATAAACTACTCTCCGTAAATGAACCTCTTTGATGACTATATTGAATGGACCGATCACATTACCTTATCTGGGTCTTTACCTAGATAGTGAACTAAATTTCCAGGACCACATCCAACAAACAATATACAAGGCCTCTAATAAATTCTACTCCCTCCAGGCTTTACTGGGAATAAAATCTATGTTGTCTCTACAGAACAAAAAGCTCATCTATAAAATTTGCATTCTCCTAATCATCACCTACGACTACCAAATCTGGGGGTCTAGCGACAAAATCAATAGAAATCACATCCAACGAACTCAAAACCTCTTTCTTCGATCAATAGTCCATGCTCCCAAATAATGGCAGTCCGCTTCCTCCAAAAAAAATTGAAAATCCCTTAGATCCTCATAATAGTTTTTCAGCTCTCCACTACCTTCTACAACTCAATAGTAAACCATAGAAATATTACCATCAATCCATTTCCTTCAAGCTCTTAGAATTAACGTCAAGCCCTTTTCCTTCAAAAATCAGATCCTCTCCCACTTAGCATCCATTCTAGACTCTCTCTTTTAAAAAAAAATTGCGATCATGATTATCTTTTTTATGACCATCCTTCTCGATCAGCTGATTTTGCTCCGATCAGCTGATTTTGCTCCGATCAGCTAATCAAAATGATTTCTAAAATGTTTCGATCAACATTTCTCTCCTCGAACAGGGGTACCGGTTTTGCTGACAAGCTCACCGCGCCTCTGGCTACTCTCCTTTCCTTGTTCTATTGAAACCTTTGATTTCACCTCTTTCCCTTCCCTGATAGTTGGGAACTAGTCTTTTACCGGTCCCACGCTTCCGAGGCTACTCTCCTGTTGCTGTTCGTAATGAAACATGAAAAGGAGAACCTAGCCCGAAGGGCTTTTATCTCCGGTATGAGTTTAACCTGGTAAAAGTTTACTTGCCCATTTTTTAATAAAAATTAATCGATTAAGTAAAATAATATATATTGTGAATTTAATATTAAGATGAAAATATTAAGTTGAATAAATTAAGTTAAAATTATTTAATAAATGAATATCAGGAGGATTAGGAATAATAGGAATATTGGGACAGTGCAGAGGGGTGTGAGAAAGCAGGGTAAGTGAAGCTGACCAATCAGGTGGCTAGCTGCTCAGGTTTCCTATTGGTTGAGAGAGATAAGGGTGCTTGTGGTAGTGCTGTGTTATGATTTTTAATGGTAATGTACTCAAATAATTTGATAGCTTTTAAAATTACGATAATTTCTTTTATAATATTTTGTTTCTTGGAGGGAGGGATTTGGATTATGTTCAAAATTATTATTAAAATTGGTAGTGATATAATTAATGTAGTCTTGCAATTTGGTAATATTTAGGGAATTTCTTAAGTCTTCATTTCTCATGAACCATCTTGCTTTTCCTATTGTACGAATTATATTATTTTGTAAAATTTCAATTTTGTTATGGTGAATCTGAGCAGCTTGCATCCAAATTGGGCAGGCATAGGTGAGGATGGGTCGCAGAAGTTGAGTATAGATAAGCAGTTTATATTTAGTATTTAATAATGAACTCCGACAAATTAGAGGAATATATTTTTTCGCGGCGAGTCGGAATTTTTCATGGATATGTGTAATGTGTTGTTCGAAAGTGAATTTACTGTCTAAAATGACTCCAAGGTATTTAGCTTTGTGAGACCATGGGATTTGTTTGTTATCAATGTAAATGTTTGGTTTAATTACACTGAGTGCTTTTGTGAAGAAGACGGCCTCCGTTTTTGAAACATTCAGTGCGATTTTCCATTTGGAGAACCAGTCTTCTAGGTTTGCGATGTGTCTATTGTATCTAAGCCTACACAATCTTTGTTCCCCCCCCCACCCGCTTGTTTTTACGTCAGCCTGACTTACTCTGCTTGTTTCTCTCCCACCGTCTCACTTCAACAAAACCAGCTCTCTCACTCAGTCCTTCCATCTTTTCTGTTTCTTCCCTCTCTGCCATGTTTTTCCATTACCGTAGCTGGTCCTCTACAAACTTAGCATTAGAGAGATTAGAAAACGAAATACATTTCGGGAGAATGTAAAAAGTAGGATAAAGGACAGCCGCTGGTCTAATGAGTAAAAATCGACTTTCTCATCAAATATTATTCAGAATGTTTCTCTTCGTATTATCACGATGATGATACTGCAGGAGGGATACGTTGAGGTTTTACTACTCCACGTAGAGGGGTACTACTCCAGATGTTACTACGTCTTTATAACTAGGCCGACTTGGACGTCTCTTTTAGTCTCGTTGACAGAGCGCAGTTAAAATCGACCCGATCAACATTTTTTCATCGGACCCAGTAGTGTAGAGCTCAAACCGCTGCCGACACGCCAAAATCAACTGCTCTCTTCCTCTTCAAGATAAAAAAAAAACATCATCGCCAAAACTTTTTATTCTGCTAAAGTACCTGTGTGGTGCGGATTTACGTAGTAGCTCATTATTCTATTCAAGAAATATGTCCGGCGGTTTCTGTGACCTGCAGGACATACGCAACCACGTGCATCAACCATTCGAAGAAATCTAAAAAAAAATTTCATTTCAAAAAGAAAAATTTAAAAAGTTCAGAAGAGGAATGAACTATATTTTAAAAAACTGTTACTTTCTCTTTTCCGTGATTTGAAGATTTAACTTTTAATAAAATAACTGTTTTGGGAAAAATTGCCACTACTATTCAAAAAAAAATTTCAGATACTAATTGTTTAGAAGATAATTTTGTCTACTGAACTTTTACTGCGCTATATCATTTAAGTTTTTTTTAAAAAAAATTAAGTATTTTAATTATTTTTATACTAGTAATATTAAATGTATTTAAATAGAAAGATCATCAAATTTTCCATGAATTGATGCAAATAAAATTTTAACATTCGATTTTATTTGGACTCAATCCAGATTTTAATAATCAATTGTAACTCAGAAATATTTATTATATAATTAGTGAGTATATAAACTTAATTTAACCACCTAACTAGACTATCCTGACTCATTACCCAGAAATTATGTCCGTGAATTCTACTGTCATACTAAAAATATTTGAATATGGATAATAATAATTTGAACGTTGTGTCTTATATATCTTCAATATATAATTACTTCATGTGTAAGAATATTTCAAAAAAATCTTGAATACGAATTTTCTTTTATATGCGCAATATAATTATAAAGAAAAATATATCATTCTCCTTTATAAAAAAAATTGCTTATGTTTTTTTGAATGTCATGCTATCCAAAAATTTGAGCTTTGAATATCATCGTATATAAAGTATTTTTTAAACTTTCTTTTATCCTAATCATCAGAAAAAATGCTGTTGAAATATAATATTTCCCTCTTTTTCTTGTAAAATACACTAACTTATTACTACGATATTTTTTCCTTATCTTTCATGGCTCTTTTATAGCATAAGCCAATGAAAACGACAAACTTCTTTGTCTTGATTTCAGGATCCATTTAATCGCATTTGGGGCCCAACAATTAGTCTTATTTAAAATACACCCGAATCCTATGAACAAAGAAAAATCAGCAAGGAAACTTGCGTTTTTTGAATATGCTCTAAATAATCTTCTAATACGAGTTCATGATTTTTAATAAATTTATTTTTCATATCCATAGTGTTACGACCATGCGATGACGCTTCCTTACAACGTTCGTCTAATAAAGGTGGAGAGACATTTACTGAGATTTTGTCGAATACAAAAGAAAGTTTAATAAATGACCTCTTAATCTTGGCGACTAGGCGAGAAACTTGGCGACCGATAACAAAACGCAGGTTCCCGAAAGTGCAGGAATCTAAACGAAAACTCGATTGGATCTAAAGTTTCGATATTTTCCTGAATTTATCTGCGATGTCACACCAAGTATAAATACGTCAAGAGCCTGAGAAAGAATAGTCTTTTGGAATTTGTCTTTCAAGTGCAGAGTATTTTACTGCGGATAATTGTCCGGTGTAAGAACTTGTGAGCTGGTAAGTTGTTGCTGATACAACTGTGACTGTCAGTAAAAGTACTGTTTTTCTTATTCTCGTATGTATGTCGCTAATCAGTACGAGTTTTGTGTTTCTGCATGGAATATTAATATCCACGCTCTGTTCATGTGTGTCGTCTTATCCTGAATATTTGCGAATGGAGAGTCCTTTGCCATTATTATCCGTGTTGGTCTGATTTCCACTCGTATGCACCAACATGAGGAATTTTTGTAATGAAGTATTTATAGTATCAATAGAAAATCATTTGACTAGTTAAGAATTTTGTAACAATATCTAATAAAATGTAGAATTTAAAAAAAAATCTATAAATGTTTTAAAATGTAATTGAAAAAAATTTGCTTTCAAGTATCAAGATAGATTTTGTTCTTTACTGAACCATGTTAAGGTAACCGACCTGTCTTTGTCAAGGAGAAATATACTTAATTCAAGCCCAAATTAAAGGATGCTCGACTTATATCAATTTAAAACATAGGCAGTCATAATTTAACTTTGAAATATATGTGTACTGAATACCTGTTTATGTAAAGAACATGGCATTTTTATTCCTAAAATTATGTAATATAATTACATAACTAAAGTGTGAAGTTATATCTGACAAAACATTTGGCATTAGTTAATTTTCTACCCTGGAGGGGACAGAAGTGACTTGAATACAGGTGGTGTTTCAAAACCTGACCATCTGTCACTTATTGCTGCGCTCTAGAATTTGATTTTGCTCAAAGAAATTTTGCATTTTTTTTTTTCCCATTTGGTAGTTATTAAGGAGTTGCTAACTTCTGGCGTTGTTGTTAGAAGAAAGCCACATACTCCACCACCAGTAACATGTGGGTTTTTCCCAGAAGGAAGCATTCAGAATGATATTTGTGGGACAGCTTTTCCAAGATCACTGCCATTGATAATATTGAGGGAACATATTTTCATTCTGTGATCTGCTGTTCCAGATGGAGATGTCACGTTGACGCACTGCTAACCGTATATCACTAGTTGCGGTTTTAAGGAGTGGTTGTTTGAGTTAAACAACTAGAGGAAACTTATTTGCATCAAGGCATATGCAACCAGTGTCCTGGCAGATCTTAAGGTTCAATTTCTGGGCACCTCTTTTATGGAAAGCAACACGTTGTTCCGGCTAACGTGTTGAACTCTCGATCCCTGGTTAGAAGAAAGTTGATTCTTTGCTGTGCCTTATTAACCAGACAAAAAGTGGCGTTCCTGACTGGCTTGATTAGTGACAGTATTTTAACTTCTTCCGTTGACGTTTTCAAGAGAGCCATAATTTGGAATTTTTTTAGAAAAACTTACAAATTCCACTGCATTATACCTTGAAAAATTAATGATAATCACAACCCTATATTCTGATATAATTATCATTTCAAAATTTAATTAATAAAATTTTGAAACCTTATGATTCAAATTACCCTCAAATTTTACACAAACGTTCTACAATACCTAAACATTTTGAATGCTTACTAGAAGAAAACATTCCACTCACTGTATAGGAAGTACCTCATTTTACATAAAACGAAAAAACTATCGACAAATTTTTTTTTTATACTACGCCGTCTGCGGCATAACATCGACTTCACTAACAGCAATTATCGACAAAGTAGGTAACATAAATTTGAGGAAATTATACCATGACACTATAAAAATATATTTTGAGAAAGATTCGTATAGATAAATTTTTCTTCTCGTGTGTTTCATTTTTTAAAATTTTAAAAATAAATTTTCTGGAATTCTAATCATTACATCCTCATAAATAATACACGAAGAGATTTGGCAATGCCTCTAACTTTTAACAACAAAATAAAAAAAAAGTATGAAAAAAATGAAGGATTTTAACTTGTTAGTTACCTTAAACGTCGGATCTTGACATATAAATATTAAGTCTATTATCAAAACCAGCTTTTCAAAATATTTTATTTCAAATAAAGGCTTATGTAATATAAAATCACACACACACATATATACGAAGTAGCATCATATATTTGTACAGAGAGAGAGAGAGAAAAAAAAGTATATATGTGTGTGGCATGCATATAATATACATATTTGCCTCAAGCCGAGTTTTGAGTCATTTCTTATGCTATTTCAAGTATTTTTATCACTTCAAATAAAACATTAATGAATATTAATCATGAATAATTCTTATTTCTATTGCTTTCTGTTATGTAATTTTCAAATTAGTTTGGTTTTTTTTATTAATCCTGTAATTAATAATATTAAACCATGGGGAGTATTACAAACCACGCAATTTGGAAAATTTTGATTTTCCCTTTTAGGCTTTATTTTTGTTTTATAAGATTTTTTAACTTTTTGTGTTTTCCATTTTAATTCTATTTTTTTTTTTTTTTTTTTTTTTTTTTTTTTGTTTTCAAAAAAAAAAAATTTATTTCGTAATCATTTTTAATAATATATTTGTTTACAGGGAAAGTAAGGCCTATAATTGCAGAATAACTGAGCACAACAGTCTAAAGCTGTTACAACATTCAATATATTATTCTTCATTTTTGTATTTTTGAGAAAATTCTGGTTTCTTTTCTTAAATTTGTCAAAAGAAAATCTGGTGTTGAAATTAAACGTCTTTTAAACAGAACTTGTACAATGCACAACATTATAACTACTAGGCCAACTACTGTGGTTTTATCTTCACAAGCTGAAACTAAAACGGTGGAGAATAAAAATCGCCTCATAACTTTCCGTTAGGGAATTCTTTTTGGTCTATGTTAGCTAAGATGTAACATGAAGGGCGTAGATTGGCGGTACAAACTTACTTCCAACGAAGCCAAGATCAACAAACGTAGACCGATTTCGGGTAAATTCGATTTATAGCGTAGTTTAAACAGAATTTTAAACTGTCTTGGGATTTTTTTTTTTTTTTTTTACTTTAATCAGCAAATTTAACGATAAACCTTACTCCATGATCCAGAATTCGGGAAACCAATATCCAAGAATTTATTTTCTCAGTCGCACAGTTTGGGTGACAGAAATATGAAATCACAGAAGCTCAAAAATTTTTCTACGGTAAGAAAATAATATTTTGCGCTTAATAGAGATATTCCGCACTTGTCTCACGGATTGCATTAATGTCTCAAAGATATTTCAGATTTCAATACATGTTGCGCAATCATTTCAAAAAGCTCGTGGTAAAATCCGAACAAAGAAGAATAATCTTAACATTTTCTGTTTTATATATGTTGCATTTTTAAGCTTTAAAGTGAAAGCTACAACCAAAACTTTTATAAAACTAAGAGTGTAATAAACCTCAAATATTGAACAAGTTTAATGTCTATGAAAAAATGGAGAAAATTTTCAATCTTCGGACACATCTTATAGTTACAATTGAGATAAATATTTTATAGGTCATATAAAAAGAAATAAAATTTAAACGGAAAATCTGCGGGATTTAAGAGGCTAGGCGCAATTTTATTGACATACATTTTAAGAACTCTTTGAGGTGTGGCTATTAAATAACAGGAATGATGCTGTGAAACGTTTTATTTTGATATAAATATTTACTTATCATCAGCTTCAATATAAATCCCTCCTCTATCCTTACAAAGCTCTATGGAAATCTTCCATTGTTCAAAACATTGCTGAAAGTCTTCTTCTGTAAGCTCCTTCATGACGCATACCACTTTCTCTTTCACAGCTTCAACAGACTCTAATCTCGTTCCTTTTAATGCAGATTTCACCTTAAGAAACAGATAGAAGTCTCATATTTCAAGATCCGGTGAATAAGGGATGCTTGGCTAGAAACCTCTTGACCAACGATGTGGAATGATCCAACGCATTTGCTTGGAGAAATTTCCGCACGGATTCTTTTTCAACTTTTACAGTCTCTGCAATCGCACAAATACATAACTGACGGTGAGATTGAACCAGATTACCGATTTTTTCGACATTATCATCTGTTTCTGATGTGGAAGGGCGATACGAGTGTGAATCTTTTTCAACGTCTTTTCGGCCCTCTTGAAAGCTCTTAAACCACTCAGAAACACTTGCAAGGGATAAACATTGTCATACACTTCTTTTAATAAATCATAAATTTTAGTTGCGGGGTTTCCAAGTTTCATGTGAAATTTCATAACAATTCGTTGCTCTATTGTTTCTTTATCCTTTTTTCGGTAAGCAAAAAAAAATATCTCTAATGCGAACGAAAGTTATAGGTATAAGGATTTGTGTTTACAGAAACAAGAGAAACTGCATGCGAAAGAGAAGGCTTCTCGCTAAGCAGCCATCTTTCGCTGGCGTACTTTTTTATAGCAGCGTCAGTCTCTTTTTTTTAATAGCCACATCTTGTAATGCATTTCTGGTAGTTATCTGTCAGCAAAAAATCCCAAGTATATCTCAAAATCCAAAAATGGTCTGTTGTTTGAAACTGATTACGAAAAGTTCCTTTCCCGAAAGTTGTATCCTGAAATTTCTGATTCGCAAATGACGTTTAATCCATGAAGTCTAATTGATATACCCTCCTAATAAAATTGTTCCCCAAATTTGGCCTGCCAAAGAAAAATGCTAATAATAACAAAAAATAACAAAAATAGTTTTTTCCCCTTTATATCTGATTAAAATATGATGAAGAAATTTTTTTTACAGCCATCGAAAATGTTCTGTAACTGAAACCGAAGAAATTCTTAGAAATGTCAAGATAAAAGGCACATAGTCTTCACTGTTAAATACTTAAAACACATTTTCTATTCAGTTTTTTTTCAATAGAGGATATCCATAACATCATGAATGCACAATGCCAAAGTTTAAAGAGTACAAGTGCCACGAATTTAGAACCATTTGTCTAAATGTACCCATATTTGAAAGAATCAAATTCCTCGTACAAGATGAGAAGGGAACGTCCTCGTACTAGAGATGAGTGCATTTCACTTTTTCTTTCTTCGACTACGCTCTTTTGGATACTTCTCAGATTTCACTTACATAAAAAAGGACATAAGTTGTATATAATTTAGGATTTGTATAAAACCTTAAATGTGATAAGAAATTGGATTTAGTTTGATTTTTCATTTTTTGATTAAATACTGTGGATACTTAATTACATCATACACTGCTCAAAAAAAATTAGGAGAGAAATCAAAAACAATGGAAAAACCATTGCGCAATAGTCATGCGTGGTCATAAAATGGAGAAAGCAGGTGTAACAAAACGCAATACAGAAAAAAAAGAAGCAAAAAAAAAACAATTGTATGGGAACTTTAATTTTTTGGAATGGTATAAAAACATAAAATGATGCTTCAGGGTTACAATTTGGTAACATCTAATGACCATTAAAAATTCAAATAAAACGTTCCAATTTGAAATCACATCAGTGTGATCTTGGGCCCTGTGGCACACAAACACTCGCAACAAATACGATACTGTGGGCCGTGAAGGGTGAATAGCACGATCACGTATACATGATCACGATCCTGAACGGGTAAAAGCTAGTGAGCCACAAATAACCTCGGGAAAAATATGTGGTAATTTTTAAACTCATTCATTTGTAAAAGGCTTATTTATTACAAAATGTTTCATGTCCTTCTGTCGGTAGATTGATTGCGTATTAATGTCGAAAATAAAAAATAAAAAAAAACACGAGGGCTATTGGCAACGGACCTCTAAATTTTGAGCCTCCGTCAAGCGACGAGAACGACACCTGAACTAGCACTTCCGACACCAATGGAAGAATTTCTAACCTTGACATGTTTAAAGTGACTCGTCCCCGCTTCATAGTGGGTCTTTAGTAGCATCAGAACTCCAAGGAAACAACGTCGGCCGAGAGTTCGCGACCAGGACTACTAGACTATTCGGTCGTATATACATTAAAGTTTTTTTTACATTTTAGATAAAACAATAAGCGAAAATAGCAGTTCATAATCCAGCAAAATATGTTTCTACTTATTTAATTAAACTCTTCAAAAACTGTGTGAGGAATGAAAAGTATTAGTACCTTCAAACCAAGCAAATGAATGTAAACAAAATTTAACTAACCGTGTTGGTGAACGGACGTAACTGTAAGTGGATTCAGAAATGTTTTACTCTCCCCCCATGGTAACATTCGTGAATCAAGGTGTGTATCTGGTTTCCATGGAAACGAATCGGCGTAAATGTTCATCGGCATCCTTGCCGTTCGTTTCTATAGAATTTCGTGATTAAACCTCGACGAAGAACGATTTTTTCCTTTCCTAACACTCCTTTCTCAATATAACCTTCCTTTTATTACTGAGACTTTTTTTTTTATTTGCTCGCAAGTGGACGAAATGGGTGGATGCAATTTTCGCCAAACGTGAATGGAATGGTAAGATTTATAGCAATTTATTTTGTTATAAACGAAGTCCCGGATGAAAGGAGTAGAGATTGACGTGTCTCCTTTGATAAAACATTGACTAAAATGGACCCGACTTCATTTCTGATTCGGAAAGGAGACTCTCGAAAAGTCTCTTTAGCATTGTGTTGTTCCTTGGCTATTCCAAGGAACATAATTTGTTACCGAGAAATAATATAGGTTTAAGAAATGTGCCCGAAATGCATCAGAATTCTCCCTTCGTTTATGTTACTTAACGCGAATGAGAAGTGCTCACACACAAAGTCAGAAACATTGTACCAGACTGAAAAATTCATTTAATCTCTTAGGTATGTGTTGTTTCGTTTCTGCCGGGGCCGCGGTAGCCTAGTGGTCAAGGTCGTGGACTAGTGGCCGGCGGATTTCGTTCAGTCACGGGTTCGATCCTTGGCCACCAAAGACCCGTCGTGTAGCCGGGGCTGATGCACGTTAAATCTGTTCGGGGCCCAAAGTCCTCCCGTTGGCGTGGTGTTAATGTTAGGAGAGGGGTTGCCAGCTCAGGTGTCGTCCTCGTCACTTGACCGTGGTTCAAAATTACGAGGTCCGTCGCCAATAGCCCTTGTGTCGCTTCTAGTGCGACGTTAATAAAAACTAAACCATTTCTGCCGAAAACACAACATGTAAATTTATTGAATATTCGTTCATTGTTTACTCTAAAACTGCATAAAACTGTAAGCCCATGTTAAGTAAACGTATTATTATTAATACGATAAAAATAAATTAGTTTAATAATTCATATTTATTTTCTTTTACCACTTTAATGTAATTGACAAAGACTTGATACAAGAAAATAACTGCTTGCACAGCACGTTAATACCAGTTCACATTGGCTCTCATTTGAAGTTAAAGCTATTAGAGACATTTTGTATCTTTATTAAATAACTACTGTCTTTAGTAAGGAGAAATATATTATTTAGAGTCACAGTAAAAAGTAATGGAAAACTTTTGCCTCTTTCGCACACATATACAAAAATATACATCTTCACATCTATGTAATACACAATTGTATAACCTCTTCATAATACACAATTATAAAACCTCTTCATAATACACAATTATA
>BMAW01117620.1:0-28518 GCA_019974015.1 Nephila pilipes | reverse complement strand
TAGCAGAAAGCAAATAACATATAAAATGTTTTATGGCAGTTAGCCAAGTATCCGTCATCTGAGGATATTTGGACAAAAAGCGAATGTTTTGAATAAAAAACCGACGAAAGGAAAATTTGATAACAGATCCAAAGGATGCATTTTCGTAGAATAATCTGACGAATCAAAAGCTTATTGAATATTGGATGCGGATTTAAACTAAGTAATTAAAACTAGATTTGTTAGGCTTATAGATGAATACGAAAGCTATTTTATTTATGAAGGAGATTAAGAATATTTTTTTATTTTATTTTCTAAAAGTATTCATGACGAAGTACGAAAGAAACCATGCAATAAAAAGAAAATCCCGGCTGAAGAATTAAAAATACCCTTTAACACAAAGAAAACATTTGCTGAGTCATCGGATTCAGATTATAATGAAATATGAAATTCAGATTAAAAGGAAGTCAGACTTTCTTAAGAAAAACTAAGATAGAACTGTCTGAAAGATCGGAAAAAGAGTATCAACTAACAAAAAGGACATATAAAGAATATCTCTTTATAAACATAAAGGATAAAGATGCATAAGTTTCTGAAGATGATGGTAAAAGTGTAACATTAGAAAAAGACTAAGTACCGAATAATGACATAAAGCTATTGATGTGGGGGCTCTTATCCGAATTTATTTAATTGTTTGAAAACATGAACTTCAGATTAACATATTGATAAACCAACAGCTAGGCCTTACATACCATTTAGTGGAGAGAAGGGGTTCCCATTCTAGATGAGAATTAGAATCAGGACAATAACTCAAATCAAAAGACCAGTCCTAACATTACGCGCTCATTAAATTTTTGAAACAACAGGATTTAACGTCAACAATTCTTACCTTTAGGAGCATGACAGAGGTGTCCCAATCGTGGTAGTTTAGTTTGCGTAGAGTTTAATGAAGTTAATTTAAGGGTTTGTGTGACTTGCTTGTGTGATATGTCTATGTGTCTGTGTCTTGTGTGTGAATTTGAACGTTCCAAATCTTGGTAAACTTCTTGTTTCAGAAGGACTCCAGAAGGGAATAAGGGTATCCACAAAATGCGAGAAAGTGCCCATTATCCCACTTGAAAATGCAATACACACATCATAACATTAAACGTGCAATGAGCACTACGGGTCCTTCATTAGTAAAATAAAAGTGTCCAAGAAGGACTGTTCCAAATTAAAATTCCTTTGTTTCATGATGAGGAACAATCACTACGCAAAATTGAATATGAAGGACTAGTAAAAAAAATTACCTAGAAATTAGCAAAACGGCTTCAAAACAAGAAAGTCATAGAATAGTGCTGTGTTCTCAGAATCAAATACAATCCCGACAGAATTATTCAAAAGACGAAATCTCGATTGGTTGCCAGAAGATTCACTCACGAATCTGGAATTGACTTTCATGAAATGTTTGCTCCCGTAGCAAGAAAAAAATGTGATTGCGTACACCACTGAACAAGACCTCACACTATATCAACTCGATTTCGCTATGGCCTAAGTCAATGGAGATTTGAATAAAGAAATCTTTGAAAAACAAGCAAAATGTTTGAAGAATAAATTCCATCTCATTATGTTTATGCTTTAAGAAGGTCACTTTGGATTTGAAATAAAGCAGACGAAAAGTTTAAAAGTCTTTGAGCTAAAATCTTTAGAAGCAGGTAATTGTGTTTATGATATGAAGATCTTAACCCATTCGCGCCCAGTGTATCACAGGCGATACACTCGTGTTTTATTTTCCTGGGCCCAGTATATCACATTTGATACTTCCAATGAGTGTCTTCTACGGCCCAACGTATCAATAGAGATACGCTGAATGAGAGTGTTTTATTTGATTTTTTTAATGTTACTATAGGGTGTTACAATACCGCGAAATCTATATAGATAGGTTATTTGGAGTGTTGACCTTGGTGATATGGGCTTGGATTTCACTTCTGGCTACCAGGAGGTGGGTAATTGTTAAAAGCACTTGTTGCTGCGTGGCTCTTTAAATGTAATGACATGATTTAAAGGGTGTACTTGCTTTCGGTTTGCTTTTTTCTTTCTTGTTTTCTTCTTAGAAGTTCGAATGAGAATTTATGGTTCTTTATGGGGGTTATTGCTTTTGGTAGCAGTTGCTCCCAGCTGTTCGTTTCATTCGGTTTTTATTTGTATGGACAGTCATGACGAAAAGAAAGTATTTATTTGATACTGAGATTTGCGAACTAATGAATGAATCTGACAGTAATGTTAGGGAAAATAATCCAAATCTGTACATAGACATTAAAGTTAAAAAAAAAAAAGGACGATGAAGATATGCCCTTTGCTCAAAATCTTGCGTAAAGCGTCACAATTGTGTGTAAGACATGTGACGTTGGACTATGCATTGAAGTTTTTCTTATAAATATATCATACAGCAAAATAAGTTTTATTTTTATATCTATATGTTCCATATAATGGTACCTCATTACACCATGAAATTTTTTTAACATATGCAAACATACATTTTGTATTTCCTTAAAAGTGTGATTTATTTGTAATTTTATGTATAAAACATTCAATTTTCGATTAAATTTTTTTTCTTTCGTATGTATTAAGTTTACTGCATTTTAAATAATATATGTAAATAACAAAATATTTTAATGAATAGCCGATTTGTGAAGAAATTTTTTCACGAATTAGGCTTAATATCTATAATTGTCTGAGCACAGCGTGACACTCTGAGGTAAGAAGCCTTGAGCCCAGAGAAGCACTTCTTTTTTCTCCCTCCGGTAGCGAAAGGGTTAAAGGCGAGTTAATATTAATTTTATGTACTTATGTTCTGATTATTACAATAAATAATTCTAACTTACAAAATTTAATTAAAAATTATCTTTCGGAGAATTTTGTGGTAAGTAATTTGACAAATTGCTTTATTGTATAGGAATTACGTTTACTCAAAATGTTAATAGTCATTCCGTAAGTTTATCTCAGAAGAAATATATGGATAATATCTTAAAAAAGATCCAATATGCAAGATATAAAAGCAGTAGTAACTCTTTTAGAACATAGTTTAAAATTAAGTAAAAAATTATGTTCTAAATCTTAAAATGATAAAGTAGAAAAAACTAACAAAATATCGTAAGCTATTTGATATACTTATACTATATTATAAATATTTACTTGGCCAAATACCAGTGATGCAATGAGTCGTTAAAGTCAGTTTATTGACAATCCTGGAAACCCACACTGTTTAGCTGCAAAGTATGTACTTGAATACTAAAAATTATCAAATATTTATAGTTTGAAATTTCGAAAGACAGAAAATACGATCATATAACATGTTGATGCCAATTTGATGTTTGACTTATCCAGTAAAAAATCGTATACAGTTTATTTGATCAAAATGGCTGGAGATCTTATAACTTGGAAATCAAGAAACAATAGTAGCAAAGAAGTACAGTACATATACCTTTCAGAAAGCATTAAAGAAGATAATTGTAAAATATTAATATTCACTTCGTAAAGGTAATTGTAAAATATTAATATTCACTTCGTAAAGGTAATTGTAAAATATTAAAATTAGATATTTTTTGTAGGGGCGAGTTAAAAGTGGAAACGAGATAAATGTTTAACATCTACCCACTGATGACATGCCTTCTCATATTCCAATGTAATATTCCTCAGAAATATTCGAAATGTTACGAATTAATTTGAATTATTTTTTTTTATCAGCGAACATCGAAATGGGGAATGCCTTATTTTCACCGTTAGCTGTGAAGGTTCTTCATATCATATTCGTAGTCCATTATGACGGTGCAACTGTAATGTACCTCTTTCTTCTCTCCTCTCCTACTCTCTCTCTCTCTCTCTCTCTCTCTCAAAGGAGAGAATTCAAATGCCAGTAAATAGCATGATCTTGTACTAGCTATCCTAATATGTTTTCCATCTCCATAGTTGTTACGTTCTAATACACAAAATAAATGCTTAAATATTCTTTGCACCTATTTTGTAACGCTTAATCGAAATATGGTGATTTCATTATTTTTTTGTAATGTATTTTATGCGTAATTCCTGCACTACAATATCATTAGCACGGATAAAAAAATAATAATTTTTCACACACACACACGCGCATATTGAAATAAATATTTAAATTCTAAACACCATATTTCTCGTTTGCTCATGGCCCACTTTAGAAACTATGGTGAAAAGGTGACTTTTAGGCGTTAAAATTAGTTGACACTTAATTTTTTTGAAGTTGAGGGATAAGTTCATTAAAAAGTTTTTGTAATCGACAGTTTTTTCTTATGTATATGTCATTTATATGACACTGTATTTCAAAAGACGTATTCAGATAAGAAGCTGAAGTACTAATGCTAAAAAAGAGTAAACAAGATGGCGATTAATTGTGTCAAAAAAAAATGAAAAAAGAAAAATTAAATAGAAAGTAATATAAAAAAAGAAAAGGAAAACTAAGTTTTCTTCTTTTATTTTAATTACCAAGAAGTTATTTAAAGATGATTAGACTATCTGTTTAGAAGACTTTCCACTTTTAAAACTGACATGAAATATTTGTTTATAAATTCGCCAAATTAATGTAATAAAAAACATGTCACAAAGCTAATTGCTTTGGCATTTTACTTCCGAAAATAACTTTTTCATCAAACTTAAAGACAGAAAAACGAGTACACGAAATTATATCTATCCAATTACCTTTGACATAGCATTGGCAATAATTTAATTTCTTTAATTTTGTCTTGAAAAACGCATGTGTTAGACTTAAATTATTTTCACTGTGACTGTAGATTTTCTCTCTTTTTTTATCAATCTTAGATTGCTGAAGTAAACATATTATTTTCCTTATTAGTCTTTTCTATAAAATAAAGTTGATTCATCCGCAAGTTATCTTAATTAAACCATTCAGTAAACCGTGAAAAAATGGTTATCATTTATGCTTCATTAGAAAAAAAAAGAAATATGTATTATTATGTAATAAGCCTAATTGGATAACAGTCTATTTTCGCTTATAAGAAATAGAATTGAAAAGAAAAAAGTAACTTGATAGTGGTTAATTATTTCTTTTTCTGTAATTAAGCCAATATGCGACAAAGCGGTATCCAAAACCAGCTAATTTCTTGGACGCAGTATCAAGCTATACTAGACTTTATAGAAATAAATGTTATATTATCATTTCATTTATAACCATAAGTTGTACCTGTGAAGATCGAATCTTAAGGTAAAACATTTAAAACTTTCTAGAGGCAATAAATATGTAAAAAATTTAGAACTTTTTAGATATTGAATTATTTAAACCTCGTTGTTTTAAAATGACTTTCAATGTTTTCTGCCTAAACAAATGAGAATTTAGAATGCGTTACAACTTTTTTTTAAAAAAATACACGTTACAGTAAAATAGTGTACAAATAGCAATGTAATAATTCGTTGTAAATGATATTTCAAGTGTTATGTAAATTTAAAAAAAAATATCGAAATCTTTTCTGCATCTTCTACATTTAGCGTTTCATACATTAATTTAAAAATAAAATAAGAGCAATGGATTAGTTTAACCCATTAACGGATAGGACAATCAACAATTTTCGCATCCTTACTAAGTCTGGGATACGAAGAAAGACTCAATGAAAGAGATAATGTTTCCTTTAGCTGCTTTTGAAAATGTCACTATTTTCTGGTTGACCATGTATACCTGGCCTGCGTTTAAAAGTTAGTGTTTAAAGAAAAATTTGCTGCTCACAATATAACATTCAAACCAATTTCGTTACTCTCACTTTTTTAAGCAATCCAGTAAATGATAAGTATTTTTATCTTAGTTTGAAAAACGTTAAATTAAAATACCTATCAAGAACTTGTAAACTTTATTTTTTTAATTATGAAACATTTAACTATTATACTTACCTGTCAATCTGTCAACGTGTGATACACTTTAAAACATGGTGTATATTCTTTTTATATCATATTTATCTTCATAATTATCCAGCTTCTGATTGTGAGCCAAATTAGAGACAAAATCCCACTAAACTGAGTAAGAAAAATAATTAAATTAATTACAACTATATTGGGAATATTTTCCTTGACTATGCAAAAAAATCCACAGTATCCATGTTATCATCTATATGCCCTTGAACTAAAAAAAATTTGAGCGTAGGTATTGATTATAACTCAAACAACGTTGGATAATATTAACGAATGAGCTCAACAGGTCAGACAAGTTGGGGTAAATCTCCGATATGCGATTACAGTTCGGTCGTATTTTGGGACCAAATTCTTTTTGTGAGTTCATCTAGTTAGTGCGTAACATGATGTGCTATTCGAATGCAACCTGGGCTCGTTTATGGCCTTCAAAGGTTATTAATTATAGTTTTGGCTTTATAAAAATGTTATGGTCCTTAAGAAATTCCAATTTAAAAACAAAAGATGGAAGTATCTTATTCCCAAGAGTTAGTTAAATATATTTTGTTTAGTTATGGAACAGAAAATAAACCAGGAACACATTTGCAAAACCGCAAAAAAAAAAAAAAAAAAAAAAATGGGAAAAAAAGGGGAAAAAAATTAAAAAAAAAAAAAAAATTCCAATGTTAGAATAAGATCATTTATTTAGTTATAATGCGTGTAAGTACATTAATAGTTCAGAGTTCCTAAAATGCTGAAATATTATAAAGTAGTGGATTGTTTTTGAGTGTGTGTATATGTATGTTATTGTCTCTGCATTTTCCTGATTAAATAATGATAAATTATTCGTAAAGTGAAGATTTTGAAAAAATTAAGAATTCTTTCCTATATATTGATATATTAGTTTCCCGTTTTGGACATACAGACAAAAATTAAATAAATGACTGAAATTTGAATAGATTTATTCAGATTTTAGAAGAAAATTATGAGAATTCCATTTTCATCTCGAGACCTACAACATATTTCTTCTTACTCTGGCATGTTACCTTTGCTATCATTTGAATACTACAATTAATATCCATTATTTCGTATTTCTCTTATATATATTTCCCATTCTACATGCAATATCTGTGTGTAATGTAACTTATCTTGGCGAGAGAAAATCTTTTTCAAATGGAAAGAATGGTAACTTTCCATTGTGGAAACAAAATCGAAGGAAGTTGCTATTTGCAATCAGAAAGCAATATATGAAGTCAATCTTCAGCTAATGAGATACACGATGTGGCTAAAAAGTTTTAATACTGAGCTTATAAAAAAGAAAAAAAAGTTTCGTGAATTTAATCCTTCCATTTACTATTACACGAAAGATTGCACTTTGCTGTTTTCCCTGCAGAGTGGCTTAAATTTCCGGAAAAAACTGTTTTAGACAAGTTTAGTTTACAGACAAGGTAAAAACATACTCTTAAATAATTTCGTATAGGTAAGGGAGCCCTTGGCGAAAAGCAAGGTCACCAAATATGTCCAGCTCATCAAATTTGGTGATATTTCTTGTTTCCTCTAGACGGAAGAAGAACCTTCTACGACATTATCTTAAGGATGCATAAAGATTGTTTAGAGATAATGTATGCTAATGTGCGCAAAAGGTTTACGCTTATGTGTGTGATGGAATGATTTGATTTGCTGTGTCCAGTGATTTTGTGAATTTCGGATTGGGATTATCATATACTTTTATGTGTTTGTGTTACTTTCTGTTAAAAGAAAATACAGTGCATTTGCTACAAATTATCAGAACAAATCAAAATTTTTTCTGATGAAAAATGATTTTTATTGCATTAAAAGAGGTTCTTTCATGATCTTTCTTGTATTTGAAACATGTTCTGTTTCGCAAATAATACAGAAAAAAGCAATTCATGAAAGTAATCTTCCTTGTATTGTTTTTTCGCTCTTGTCCTTTAAATCCTTTTGATACTTTCAAATCGATGTCTTTTTAGACTAAATTTCAGTTTTGAGTCTACAGGAGCCAAATTGAGAAAGTTCGGGGGTATTGTTGCCCATTTACATTTATTGTGCCAAAAATTTACAAATAACAGCTGGCAGTGAGGTGTCGAGTTGTGAGGGGAGTCAGGTAGCTTGTTGTAGATCAAGAATCGAAGTTTAAGGTGACAGTACACCTTCGAAAAAAATTTTTAAAATTAACGTAAATTTTACATACAAACACATATTTTATGATATTATAGGGCTTGAAAATTAGAAAAACACATTAAAAAACATTTTATCAGTGTATATTATTACTATAAAAATCGCATTCTATATAAATATAAGCAAAATTTAAGACTTTTCAAAAAACATGTTGACTCAAAAGAAAATAAGAATATTGGCTCTTTGTAAATTGAATAATGCTGAATATAAAGTTAGTTAGGGGATAGACTATTATTTTGATGTTATAGTTTTTAAGTAGGAAGATATGGTAATCCGATTTCTGAACACAGAAATTTTCTTTAAGTGTTATTGTAATTTTCCGTTTATTGCAATATAATTGAACTTCACCTCAATATAATATCTCACTAATAGTTTATTATATGTATTCGTATTTGCGATGCATTAAAGTAAGACTTCAGGGTCATTGATGCATAACAATTTGAGATATTGGGTTTTGTTGTACTGAAAAATGTTGCGTTTAGAGCCTTGCCAGTCAGAGAAATTCCTGATAAAGTAATATTAAAACAGTTGAAACTGCTACTTAATAATATAGAAACTAGCTGCAAGCAGAATTTTGAAGATAAAAGATCAATTATAATATAAGATCAAAAATGTAAAAAAATCGATATCTTGACAAAAATTGTATTTTAATGGTGTGTTGTTACATTTGAGTTTACAAGCACGAACATATATATGCCAACTGTTCAACAAATTATCTACTATTTCATTTAATAACACTACATTTACGGTCTGTCCCTTAGGAAGAAACTCCAATTGGGTAATTCCTATGCCATGTGAAAAACAGCTATTAACATTGTCTGAATTAAACTTTATCAGTGGCCAAGTTTTTTTCAGCTTTGGCGAATTTCGAGCAAATCATTCCAAATCTATAGTATTTTCAATGACATATTTAAATATTTTGAGCCACAAGCACATATTTTATCGAGACAAATTATCCTCATGTAAGCGTTTGGCATAATTTAACAAATTTCAGTAAATGAATTATAACTTTTAATGGAAAACTTTTTGTAGCAACTTTCTGTTCCATATATGATTCCATTACAAGTGTACTCAATGAGAGACGGGCAAAGTATTGTATTTTAATGAAAACTCGGTACAAACTGGTGACATCTATCAAAAGTATTCAGAAGACTGCGTAATTTGTGTTCCCGCTTGTCGTACACAGATGATATTCCAAGAACAGATTCTGAAAGGTCATTCCTAAAATATTTTTTATCCACCTCTTGTATATACATTTTAAATAATATCACGCCCAATAAGCGAACAAGCCAAATAATGAGCATAGAAGTGAATCTCAACTCGAGACTTTTATTATTCGAAATAAATCACAATTACTAATTTGAATTATATATATTATTTTATTTAAAATTAACAAAAATCATTTATAAATGTAGAATGTAAAGCGCAACAACAGGAAGATGAAAATCTGTTTCGATTTTACTGCTTTGCGAGATATATTCACAAATATACTCGATGATGCATTTCACTTCAGTTCACGTCTTTTTACATAAGCCTTCGAGAACAAATGCGGGCTTGCAGGTGGATTTCATCGGTCAATCATGGTCGAATGCAATCTACGTGTCAAAGTTTAACAGGCAGGTCAAAGTTTAACAGGTGGAAGGCGAGTGTTTGAATGTAGATTTATGACGCATTAACTGAATCTGGCTCTTCCACTATTGTCAGGAAACGAATATCACCACAATAATGGGTTTATGTTTCGTTTCAATAAATTTAAATCATACTTATGAAATATTTTTTTTCCATTCCTCTTATAGAATTGAAGAATTTCTAATTGTTCGTGTGTGTCTAAATCTTTCGAATTCCTTTAAATATAAAAGTAATTGTAGTTTCTTAATCGACATGTATTGTATACTCTTATAGCCTTCCATACTTTTCATTTTGAATTAGTTCTTCAAACGGAATAAAAGCTATTCTAATATTGTATATAATTTTATTTGTTACCGAATCCATTTTAATTCTCGGAAATTCTGAAGTGACATGTACGTACCATTGAACATATTAGAAGCATTGAAGTACTTCTAATATTTTAATTATGTGTTTTATTATTGTAATATGTTATATTACTATTAATTGTGCTTATGAGTTTTGATTAACAATTAATTATTTAAATTTTTAATAAATTATTTCGGCTGAAAAATAAAAAGTTTGGTTTACTTTATTTACTCATCGTTAAAGCTATCAGTTTGCAATGCATTTATTCATTTTTATATTAAAGAACTAATAGATATTAGATGATATTTGCAGAGTTTTCGAGATTAACGTTTTTATCTCAAAACACAAACTGAATTCTTACGAAATTGATCCCCCTATAACATTGGTTATTTCATCGAGTATCTTATAAATGTTCCAACTTCCACTGGAACAGGTCGAAGAAATAAGTAAGGCTAATTTTTCACTTTAACTAGTAAAAGAAATAGTATAATTTTATTTTTGCATTAAAGAAAGTGAAGTATGGAACGCATAACACATATCCGGGGGAAAAAAAAGAAAAGATAGATTTAAAAAGAAATGAGAAGTGCAATAAAGTATATTGCTTTATATAAGATAAGGTAGTAAGAACGTAATATTAATGTTATAGCATTTTAAGTTTCAGGAAAGTGCCAAGTTTAGATCCTATTCTTCAGCATTTAGAAGCTATTAAATAAAACTTGGAATTTAATATTCTTTCTTACATGATTTTCTCTCTTACTCAAAATTTTATATATATTTTATATTTTCTCATAAAAGCAATTACTTCAGTAATATAAATTTTAAAAATTAATTATCAATGTCGCAAATTTTAAATTTAAAAAGAAAGAAGAAGCACTTTGCAAAATAAATACTAAGCGAGTAATTGATTAATATTTTATTAACATCGTTCTAATAAGCAAAAGGAGGACTATTGTGGACGTCCTCGTAGTTTTGAAACAAAGTCAAGTGACGTAGATGGTATTTGGAATGGCTCCTACTATTAAGAATTCCACACTATGCCAAATGGAGGATTTTCAGATTCTGAATCAACCCAGCAACGTGGAAGTTCTTTAATCCTAACAAGACACACGAATAGACTAATACAACACCGGCCACAAACTCGATGCTAAGTATATTAGGCTATCGTAGACACACATAGAAATCACAGAAGCATCTTATAAATTATGTGGCGCTTAACTGTACTTGATGAGATTTGAGAAAGAAAGGTGGAAGTGTTTCATTTACATTGAATATAAATATAACATTCAATTATAGCAAACATTAATTCATTTATTCATTCTTTTATTCTAAAAATTTGGGTGATCTTTTTCATCATAAAGAGGCAGCAATTTTCTAACCCTTATCGGATTTAATACATATGAACAATATTTAAGGGTTTTCTTTCACTTCCCATTGCATTGTAATCGTAGGATAGTTTTATTTTTAAAAACATATGTTTCATATGTACAACAAAAATGTAACAAAATTTCAGTACATTTCTGAAAGTTTCTTGTTTCATTAGTAGATATATATTTCGAGGCAAATTTGTTGAGTGAGAGATAAGTACACATTTATAAAGATTCAGATTTATTTATTTATTTAAATAACATTTTAAACCTATTGGAAATAAATGCCGATTGCTTATAATTTTGCCTTTAATAATTTCATATATAAATAATTTGGGGTGCTTAATACTTCTGCATTTGATGTCTTTCTCCGTCGCAGCAGGGACAATTGATCTTGAGTGATGGCGGTGTTCGAACCTTCCATCATTGGGACCGAAAAGAACTTTTCTGATAACTTTCTTCAGTGCTCTGATCAACTAAACCAAAAAGGAATTACTATTCGGGACAAATGTTAAGACAGATTTTAATTCCCTCCGCATTATCGTAGAAAAAAACTAGAATAAATTATGCTATTTTTTCCTAGTAAATATGTTGTTGTTGAAACTTTTTATTTCATAGTCCAAAATATAAGATTTATTTAATTGTTTATTTGAATATTAGAGTTTTTACTATTTATGTTTTGGAAGAGAAGGTCCCTTTTTAATGAAAGGAGAGGTTTTTATGTATTTTTATGAGTAACCTGCAAAAGTTTCTTCGATCCGAACATATTAAAAACTCAGATAAAGAAAGATCTATATCCTACAGTAAATACGGACTTATTCAACAATTTAAATAATTGTAGGTTTGTTTAAGTACTTAGTAAATCGTTTAAAACTTATAATTAGATCATGAAATTGAAATAATGTGTGAAGATACTAAAAATACCAAAACTTTTATGCCATCCATTTTTGCTGTTCCCTTAAATCTTGCATTGACACCAATATTTGGTGAGATCGGTGCTGTATATGACAAAGAAGAAAATTAGAAAGAAAATTATTTATGGAGTTGGTGAGAGATCAGCCCCGGCATACACGGTGTCAACTACTCATGTTCACAAACTTGCGGCTGGCATTGTTTCGGAGAGTGATTGTTTTGAGTTATGTTGCCACAAAATACCCGCCATGCAGCGGGAATGATGCATAAGAAACTGTCAAGACTTCAAATCCTCACATTGGCGTGGTGTTGAAGTTAGCAGAGCGAGGTAACAGATCAAATGTCGTCTTCATCACTTGACCAAGATTCAGAATTACGAGTTTTGTCTTCAATAGGCATAGTGTTGCTTCTTAGTGTAAAATTAATAAAATCAATCATCCCTCGATGTAGACGGAAAACAGTTTGAGAAGCAATGATAAATATGAGGTGGGGATATTAAGTAAGAGACACTGCTACAGAAGAAATACCCATGCGCCAAATACCAGCGACCGACAGGTATTTAGAATGAAGCCTTCGAATGCAGAGTAATACGCATGCGCGTATTTCTTCTGTAGCAGTGTCTACTAATTAATAGTCGTACTTATCAAAAAAAGTGTGTTAAAATACTCACGTTCGAACAATAAGAAGTACGCAAAAATGTTTATATAGACATTTTTAATGCCACTGAAAATCACCCAAATCTTATTATAAAGGATAATTACGTTTGGCAAATAGTGGGATTTTACTTATGATCATGAAAGGAAGCGCCGAACCATGCAGTGGAAGAAGTCTGTCTTCACCGAGAACCAGAAAGGCTCGAATGAGCAAATCAAAATTCAAAGAAATTATGATTTTTTTTCGATGTTAATGGAATCGTGCATCTTCACAGGGTTTCTGTCGGTCACATTATTAATAAACAATATTACCTCCCCGTTCTTACTGAACTCTGTGAAAGAATAAGAAAATAACGACTCGAATTGCATTGAAGGACAAGTTATTCCACTTTGTCTGTCAAGAGTTTTCTAACCAAATACAGCATACCAGTGTTAGACTATCCATCTTATTCGTCGGATCTTACTTCTTACGACTTTTATTTGTTTCCTAAAGTGAAATATGCATTAAAAGATATAAGATTTGAGTCTATTGAAGCTGTGAATGAGAAAGGGAATCCTGAAGTTGCTGATAGAAGAAGTCTTCCAGTACTGTTTCGAATAATAGAAGATGCACCTGGAGCGTTGTATTAGTAGAGAAGGAGTATGCATTGACGCTGATTATAAGTAAATATGAATGAATTCAAAGTAAAATGTTTTTTACTGCGTCAGTCTCTTTTTGCAATATCCGCACCTTGTACGAGACTTTTAGCGATGATTGCGGAAACCGAATGGCCAAGTCGCAATCTCATGGGCGGTGTTGCCTTCATCAAGTCACGGGGTCGAATCCTAAGGCTACTAAGAACCCGTAGTCTAGTGGATGTGAGGAATATTTTATTATTTTTTTTTCTGATAATCTAATTTATTCTAATTCAGGAGAGGAACAAAATGAACCTTATTAAAATATACCAATTGATTAAGAATAATGGCATGTAAGAAATTATTGGGGGGCTGTGGAGTTTTCCCAATCAAGTTAATTAAAAATGATGTGTAGGATTCAAAATGGTTGAAAGCAACAGATGTAAAAGCAGAGCATTCTGCCAAGACGTTTCTCACAGTCAGAGAACACACATAGGACCAATATTATTAATCTTTCGAACAGGACGTTTTTTTTAATATGAATATGTTCTATGGGTTAATTTTTCATTTAATTGGAAACATTTCATAAGAAATGCATCCGAACTTAACTTAGGGTTGAGTTATGGGAGTAGGCAATATTTCGTGTCATAGGTGTTATATTGATCATGCAAAAAATAAATAGTGATATTTGAAAAAAAAATGAAGATGAAATTAGTTTATTCATATTTCATATTGTATTTCATTAGTATTCAAAAACATTTAAGAACACTTATCGTACACTTAAAAAGATCTGGTGCTGAAACTTTGGAAAGTTTATAAGGCTTAAGTCCTTTAAAAAAGATCGTGAAAGATTGACACGCTATCCAATGTAAATGCTCTTGGATTTAACATGGAGAATATTGTCCCAGTTTCACAACATTATTCAACTAGAAACATAGATAAAAGTGTTTATTTTTTATATATTAATCCCAGTTATTTTCCTTTTTCCATTAAGTTAGTCATTCAGTATCATCTGTTTTATCATACATCAATTAACAAGTGAAATTAAATATATTTTAGTTTTATTTTTCCTAAAATATATTATTTCAAATTCTTTAAATTCATATTCTTAAGATACAAGACACATTCACAGTTTTCTTTTTAAATAAGCTTATATAACTCTTTTAATTTAGTCTTAATAATTATATCTTGTTTTAAAGTATTTCAACAGTTTATTTTCTAAGAATTTATTTCCTTCCTTCGAGGAAATATGAATTTTAATGATATTCAGATAAGCATAATAGTACTTCTGAAACAATTCTCGAGAGATAAAACGAATCTAATAATTTACAAACAATTCATGCACTGTTTTATTTCATGGTAAATGCATTTACGGAATGTAAAAGATAAGAACATATTGTTAGGTAGCTCCAGAAAAGATACTATAATTATATCTCCAATTAAGTTTCATTTAAACTTTCTCAGATACAATATATAAAATTGTGTAATGTTGTAAACGATGCAAACAGAGAACTGAATTTCACATCGAGTATGAATAACAATAGTAATGATGTATGCATTATATTATATCTGAAGTTATTCATCCATTATCTTTCGCACGTGTGCGAGTATTAACTCATTAATTTGAATCTATTACCTAATGAAATGAAATCTATATACTCTTTAACTGATATTAAATAATATCACATGACAGTTTTGGAAATTATAATTTTTCTTGGAATTTATTTAAGAAAAAATTAAAAGAACTTCTATTTAGGGATGGTTACGTATGAGTATGTTGATCATCTGAGCAACTAATATGCAAAAAGTTGATGTTTATGTAAACGAATAGCATCAAAATATGTAAGTAATTTATAGCATGGATAAAATTGATTCAAAATTTTTAAGCATACATTTAAGTGTGCTATTTTTAACATAGATAAATTTGAGAATTTAATTTTTATCAATTCATATTTGGATAAATAATTCAATGTTGAAATAAAAATGCTAAGCAATCTTAACGTATTCTCAATTTGACACTAAATCCAGATGAAAAGTATTAAATATGACTGTCCAGTAAAAATCAGTTTACATGTGGAGTAAACTTTGGAAAATTTTAAAACAAACTCTAAGTGCTTGAATTCTGAATATTATCAAGAAGTCTAAATCGATCTAATTGTCTAATAGTAGTTTTAAAGCTAACTGATGAATCTCTCATCACATCTGAAGCCTAGTTTTAAATGATTTAAAAGCATCCAGAAATTCACTCTAAAATCATTTCTATATATACACTTCACACAGAATTTAAGACAGACATCGATATACTTTCGAACATCTTAAAGCTAAGTGAGTCTTACATAGCTTAATATCTAAGAGATATTGATAAACTATGATATTTTACTGATTGATAAGACATAAAACATTTAAATTTGATTTCATTTAAAATAGTAATTATTTGTAATAGTAAAGTAACATTGTGTCCCTAGATAAGCAAACATTTTATTAAGAATATTGCTAATTTTACAGTGTCTTTCTTTCAAGAGAATTTCTGTCTATGTATTTGGAGAATAACCGCATTGAATACAATTTAATCTGTTAATCTACGGTGCTGAATCTAAAAATATTAATTGTACAAGTATATTTATAATTAGTATCAAGTAATATTACTATCAATTTTCTACAATGAATAGTTGATTCAAACAAAAATTTCAACACTTGTTCATTTTTTAAGTAACAGAGAAAAACATATTTACCATTTGTGAGTATTAAAAAGTAAATAAACCAATTAAAATACTGACATATTCAATGGTAAGGCAATAATTTTATATAACAGGCAAATTAATTCTGGTTTGTTCAAAAACTATATAACTGAACGTATGAAGGTAAACAAGATTGAAGCGTATTACCTCCCTCAGAACCTGCCTTAAATCTTTTTTTAATAATCAGTGGGTTAATAAAAACAAGTTATTTTCTTGGAGAGTATTAAATATTTAATGATTCAGTTCAAAATATTCTACTTTTATTAGAAAGATTTTGAAATCGAAAAACAACCTTCTTTGAACAAGAATAATTTATATTAACATGAAATTTCGAATTCTAAATATGTTCAGCTATTTTATCAAAAACTTTTAAACTCATACCTTAAATTACAAGTACGAAATCTAATCCTGGTTCTTACTCCCCTTTAATAAATTTTGAAGTTATAAAATCTTTCTTTTTAACTATTTGAACGATCAGCACATTCGATATTTAAGTAATATAACAATAAATACTGAAAATGTTAAGATTATTATGTATATTGTAATGAAAATTAACAAAAATCAAATATGATCAAATTAAAAATATTTTACAATATTACTTTTAAGCCCATTAGACAATATTAAGAAAATTATCTCATTTTTCAAACAGTTCATTAGGATGTGTTAAAAAATAATAATGCTTTACTTATATATTTTAAGTATTCATTGCATTTTGATGACAAATATCAATATTTCATTTATTTTAAATACTTATCTCAGTTTCTTGAAAAATAATAATAATTTATGTATTTAATTTAAGTATCACAAGTATTTTCTTTGACATAACATAGTTTTATTTATAACAAATAAATTTATATCCACACACGATATTAAATATGCAGTAAATCACCCTAGAGTATGTTAAAAAGATTAAATACCTTCCTTTATTATAATACATACATCCAACAACTAATTCACATATTTGTTACAATTTTTCGTTTTAATATATCTTACCTATTTAAAAAAATAATTGAAAGGAGAAAATATTTAATGAGCAGACAGTAAAGCTTTAAAATTAAATAACTATTATTAAAAATAAGAAGTGTTTGCGTAGTGTGTACGTGACGTAGAGTAAAACTGGATAGACGTCGATGCACGACATTTAGTACCATAAGAATATGGGTACTGATTGTATGCACTTCAAATTAGTTTTTTGTATGTTTGAAATGTGGTATTAAATTGACTGATGAGGCAGATTTTTGTCTTTACTACACATAATTCCGGTACATAGTACGTCACATGACTTCATGGACTATTCTATTATTTACAATATATAGTTATATATATTCATTTGTTTGTTAGTTGTAGTTCTGCTAGTTGTAGTTTTGGCAACATCATTTTGGGTTCTCTAATATATTGTCATCTTATTTAATGTAATGCCAGAACTGACAAAATTACTACACGAAGAATAATGCGGATTCATGAAATGTATTGCAATCATTGATAATACTAAAGAAAAAATTCTACCAATTATGTTTCCGAACTTTCAAGAATGTTGCTGTGTTTCTAAAATTACTAGAATTCTTTCGAGATTATATATAGTTCTGCCAAAGAACTGTCATTGCACTACAAGATGTAATACTTAATTTTATTTGTCGTTTCCAGAGTCAGCTGTAAGAAAACATAGGTTAAAAGAACAGTTTTAGTTATATATATATATACTATATTACCATTATACTACTTTGCACTTCTTAAAATTCTTTCAAACCACCAAGTATTTTGAATTGTGGAACCAAATTGTCAAGTATTTTAATGATTGGATCGACACATAAGTAAAACGACAAGGAAATGTTTCTAAATCTGTATTGGAGCACATTTTAAGATGTCAACAAAACTACACAACCTAACAATTTTGACACAGAAATATTTTACTATTAACAAATTAACTATATACAAGACTCATTTTATCGTTGCCATCAGCATCCCGGTTTATTCTAATTATTCGACACAGAGTCATACAACGTGATGCCATTTACAGTAAGACGTCCAATTGGATGGCGTCGAGAGCACGCAATTCGTGACACTTGTTCTAGACATATATCTAATGTTCCAGTAGTCAATATGACACTAAGAATCGTATTCATTCCCTCATCCACCTTACTTTTTAACCATCTTCAATGTTCGATTATTCTCAACTCATCTGTGAGTATCATAATTAATCTCTAGAATAAAGCAAGGTTTATTCCATGGATAACTTTATTTTGGTTGTGTCAGTCATTTAAATTTCTACATACAAAATTGCCCTGACCCTAAATACATGCAACATTATTATATCAATAGACTCTTCATATTTTAAAACGTTTTTCTGAATTTCACTTGGTGTGTGTGTATGTGTGTGTGTGTGTGTCATCAAATTTTCGATCCTTAATTTAACCAACTTCCCATTAAGCTAGAGCTTTGAAATTTTGGGAATCGTTTGTACTCACCTAATAATGCAACATTTAGACGTTTGCGACAAGTTTTAACTCGTATTTCAATAATTTTAGTGTCAAAATATTCTTTCCTCTCGGCGCTTTTAGGATTGAGGAAATAATTTCTTTCCCCCTCTGGGAACACCGGGCACTCCCCACGCCACATGAGGTATCGTAAACCTTTTGTACTCCCAAAGGGGAGATACTATCTTCCCTTTACTATCTCCGAGATAGTAAGGGTTGCTGACTTTTAGTCAGTAATCATTTGCAAGAAAGAAAGTTTCCAATATTTGGCACCATGTCTTATCACAATAATTTTTTTCTGAATTCTGGTTCCCATTTTTTTTTAATAGAATGACTTACAAACTTTCAAATGCATGTTTTGATTTTATGAGTATTATGAATTTTTTAATACGCTCACAAATGTCCCTTTTTATGTAAATTTTAAAGTTAAAAATAACTAACATATTTAACTAATATTTCAATAATTTTCTCTAATAAACTTTGCCACCATATAAAAACGTTGTTTTTAAAAAGGTTGGTTTTTATATAGAATTATTTATTTATATTTTATAACTAGATCCAATTTTTCATTATTTAGTTATAACTTTTAAAAATATTTTCCACTGTAGAGTTAATTACTTTAAATTCCTCAGAGTATAATGTTGTTTGTATTCTATATCGTTTCTTATTATTTTTCTGTAATTGTTAATATTCGTATAATTTTCCTACATTCAAACACACATACACTTCTATTAATCTATTTGACCATATATTAAACTTCTACTTTAGGTTTCAATGCATAGTTCTAAAAAGTTTATATACTTATCACTGCTTTTACTTAAAATTTTAAAGAACGATAGCAAACACATTTTCTGTCTCAGAGCAAACTGATCGATGACTATAATTAAGTTTAATTCTAAACTCTCGATTAATTGTTGACTGATGGAACTTTATGCAATCTTATATCTTACAAGTACTGCTAATTCAGGGCTAGTCATCTTTTTTTTGTTTGGGAACTGCAGAGCTTTTCCCATTGAGCCTATGATTACATGTTTAGATTTGATATGTAATCCGATGAATCATTAATTCCTTAGAGGAAAGCTCGTTGTTCTTTGAAAATTATTTTAAATAACATGTAAGACTAGATTTTTATTTAAAATAATAATTCGAAATAAAAACCAACGTTTTTAAAAACAACGTTTTTATATGGTGGCAAAGTTTATTAAAAAAAATTATTAAAATATTAGTTAAAACTGGTCGCAAATATCTAAATATTGCATTGTTAGGCAAATAAGAACAGTTCCCGAAATTTCAGAGCTCTAGCTTGATGGGAAGTTGGTTAAATTAACAATAGACAATTTGATGACACACTGATACACATACATACAGGCACACACCAAGTGAAATACATAACAACGTTAAAACTAACTAAAATTAATTAATCCGGTAAATTAAATGGTTGGAATACAGTTTAGTCAAACCACTCTTGGAGACAGGAATTATTTGGCGGTATTTTGCCAAATGTTGCTAAATTGGTCCGCGAAGCGGACTTGACATTCAGCCAAAAAAAAAAAAAAAAAAATTCGCCAAGTTTGGCAATTATTCAAATTGCGCCAAGTGATTGGGCTAAACTGCATTATTTAAAAAAAATATGAGTTAAAACTTGTCGCAAACGTCTAAATATTGCATTGTTAGGCGAGTACGAACGATTCCCAAAATTTCAAAGCTCTAGCTTGATGGGAAGTTGGTTGAATTAACGATCGAAAATTTGATGACACACACATACACACACACACACTCACACACACACCAAGTGAAATTCAGAAAAAGGTTGTAATAAAATATTTAAGATTTTAGATAAGCAGTTTTGTTCTGTGTTGAGTTTGAGACCGCATTAAATATATTTTATGGTTACAAGGTGGATTAAAACATTTTTGAATTCACCATGCGAGTAAGGTAAATATTATTACCTAGAACTGAGTTGAACATGTTCCATCACTAAAACCTTTTTTGCTTGCATGATGGTCGTACTTGATACTGTGTAAAAACTTATATTTAACTTTTAAATTCCTCATAACCTTTATTTTGCTTGTTTCTGTTTATTACTTTTGAATTTTATTCCGTTGAAGCTATTATATTAATATAGCATTTTAATTATTTATAGTATCATTTTCTAGCGTAAATTTTATGCATATAATTTAGTTTTATTTATTTTAAAAACAATTTTTTCATTGACCAAAACGATTCATTACTAGAGTTGCTAAAATATCTTCTCATATTCTATGTTATTAGTTAATAATTAGCTCCATAAGTCCAAAGGTTACATAAATGGAAATGGTCACCACTTGATGAGACTCTTGGAAGTCTTTAATTTAACTAACTCAATAGTATGCTTAATTTTTGTAACAATTATTAATGCAAATTATTTACTGAAAAACTCAATATTACATTTTATATTTAATTTGAGATTCATTAAAGAATAAGAGTAAATAACTGCATTTCTTTTTCTGATTGAAACATTGAATTTTTTTACTCGTTTACTCTTACAAAAATGTCTATAACTAATAAGGTTTTGTAATTTTTGTATTGATTGTCTTTGTATGTTTCAATAAGAATTGTTGATCCATGTTAATAGATAGTTAATCCATGAATATAGTTATTTGTTCTTTATAATAATATTTGTTGATATATTAAATCTCTTTTTGTGGTTTTTCATGAAATGTAATAATTTATATGCTTGAATATAATTTTATTATTTAACATCAGCAATATAGAAATCTTTGAGAGAACTTTCAATATCACTATCAAATTACCACTTTTGAATATTGAAGTAGTATTTCCAAATAATTATCTCTTATTAAACTTTAGAAAATTTTTAAAAACATTTAAGATTTTAAAGCATAATTACTCTGATTCCCCTGATTTAAAAATAAAACCAAAAATGATTGATAGTAATTTTTGTTGAAATTCATATAAAAATAACATGTAAATTAAAAAAAAATACATATTTCCCATTCAATACTTCTTCGTCCAATTACTTAGAAGAAAACTTTTGGTTTGCGTATTTCAGTTATACAATAATTTTGTATTTTCGTTATAGTATTGTTACTCAAAAATATTGAATACTTTACAGTTAGATTGTTAAACTTTTGAATTTACCTCTGTAAAGAACTCGTGCTTAAGTTATTTAAAATATATTTTAACTACTCAGATGGAAAATATTAAATTTAAAAGAGTCTTTTTAATGCTTCTCTAATCATAGAATATATTTTTTCAATTGGAATATTGAACAACTAATATAATAATGAATTTATATATAAAGCGTACTAATGTACAATAAACCTATCAGTTTGTTTCTTAAATTAAAAGAATACTAATTAATATTTCTAACCACAAACACTCTAAAACTCTAAATAATAACAGTTTTGATTTTGTGTTTAAAGGGGAAATATTAATTTAATTTCGAAGTTGCAAAATTCTAATATTTATATTATTTCCAAAGTTTTTAGAATTAAAAATAAACTAAGTAGTCATTGATGGGAAAAAAATCATTTTCTTTTTCTAAACTGCATACTTCAATTTATCGAATTAAATGATGATTATAACGATTCGGGGGTTGGGGAGGATGAGATTTTTCTTCCTTTCTTTTACCTTTATAGTTTCAACTCCCTTGATTGCCATTTAGAATTTTATGTTTCTATCGATATTTATATTGCCGGAGTCAAAGAGCTTTTATAAAAAAGTTGTTTTTTATAGCAATTCTACATTTCCTTCGTATTTTGTTTTGACATCTTCTTCAAGGAAACTTAAACTTTTTTTCCCTTTCATGCTGGGTAGAAGTTTAAAAGCACAAGAGACACGATATTTTTTCAGGAAGAGAGTCTATGATGGTAATTTATGATAGATGAAGAAAAAGAATTTCGTTTTCATGATGATTACTTAACATCTTTTCTTCGATCAAAGACAGAAAAATTTCATTATCTGCTAAACATAATATTAAGGACAGATTCTTTCTTCAGTTGACCTGTTAAGCTTATGTTTTATATAATTTCCTGCTTAATTGTGTGTAAGACTGTAATTCTAGTACTTATTGAATTATGAGCTCATTTATTTCCTTATTTCTTAAACACACTGATTCGAATGTTGTATATATTCAACGATCTGTAAAAACTTGTTCATTCCGTTCATTAAATATATATACTACTTCTACATATACCTTTTTTTCACAAATACTAAAAAATAATTAAAATGAAACATACAAATACATACATGCCTGCTTAAGCTTTAAATGTTGTATGTATGTAACATTTGGATTTGGAGTTAACTTAAGAGCTCATATTCTCAATCTGGTATGTATTTGACTTTTTTAATGCTGATTAAGAATATTAAATTTATATATTATTTATATTAAATAAACATTCACATTCACACCTGATTAGATAATATCTATGCATAATATAAAACAACCCATTATATTTGTGACTTTGGGCTATACGCGGTTTTCTCTTCACTAACCTTGAGGACTTTTAAATAAGACTGATTGCTTTTGCTAAACAACCTTTGCCCAACCAAAAATAAAACTTGAATATGTAAATCATAATCAGGTAGAAATGAAGTGAAGCAAGAAAGTTAGGAAATATATAAACTCAGATTGAAAGTCACGATAGAGAGGTCGAGTGGTTCTAGCGTTCGGCAATTATTCCAGAGTCGGAGTTGAAGTCGGAGCCGGGAATTGCTACAAGTTATCGACTGGTTAATGTTTGCTAGAAGTCAAAACAGCCTCAGTGTAATATTAGTGGTAAGAGTCAGTTAGTTTATTGCTGGTAGATCGAGTTAATATAGTTAAGGTCTTGCCCGGGAGAGCATTTATAATGTAGTTATATTAGCAATCAACCAATAAATACAGTTTGTACTTGTCTAACGTCTCTTTGATTGACTTATTGACTTTTAGTATTAATACATTGAGTTTAACTACAGCACAAGAGGCAAACAGGAATGATTTGCCCTCACACATTTACTAAATATTTAGTAACTTCATATATGAATTAGAAATTTTGGTGAATCAGTTGTTTTTTGTTTTATTCTGATCTAGTTGAAGACAATGTTGAAGTCTTTTAGAAACGAATTTTTTTACATGGAAATACATCGATCCCAAAAACAGTTGGTTATAATTATTGTCTTTCTGAAGCTAAGAAACTGCAACTGTAAATGGAATCGTATTCTCAAATCTAGATGATGAAATTATCGAAGAAAGTCTCTGTTTTAAAAATGATACACCACATCAACAAAAAATCCTCACATATCTCTGATGCCAATCGGCTCACATACTTTCGAACAAATACTAAGTATATTAATATATTTAAGCACTAAGCTCTGTAGAGTTCGAGATGCCCTTCTGAATGTTATGGGCAGAAGAATCTTTTATTTAGGGCGGGAATATACGTCCACATAAAAAATAAAGCAGTTTCAATGATCATGTCTGCAAATTGAAAATATTATAACGGGAGAAGCAGAAAATTACATATGAATTTTGAAAAAAAAAATGATTATATTGAGCTCTCACGCGCTGTTATATTAATTACCTTGCATTCAACTATGAAAAATAAGACTACAGCCCAATGAAATGAAACGTGAATAGTGAAAATTAATTGCACTAAAGGAGTATAATGACGTGATAGCGAATTATGGATATATGTGGTATGTCGAAACCGGTAGAAAGAAAGTAGTGGTGAAAAGGAATTGAATAGTGTATGGAATATACTCTTAACAGTGTGTTGTAATTTGAGGCTGCTGGAACAATGATCTTTCTCTGCTTTGAAGAACTTGAAAATAATATAACTTCATAAAGGTCTGCTCAAACTCGAGTATCAGGATAAGCTTGATACTTAATACTGATCAGTTAAACTATTGAGGGATCTTGAACTAAAAGAGAGTATTTCTCTTTATAGAAACATTAATCAGAAAATTCCATTATATCGTGTGATACTTGTGTGACAATTTTCAAATAAGAGATCTTGAAAGCATTCAAATAAGGAGCATATATATATATATATGCTCCATGTTATATATATATATATACATATGCTCATTATTATTTATATATGCTCCTTATTATGTATATATATATATGACCCTTATTATATATATATATATATAATATTGATGTAACAGCAAATATTTTGTATTTTCACTTACGAAAAAGAAATATATATTAAAAGAGAATTACTTCAAAATTCCTGATTGAGTGAAAACACACAATTTTTAACTATATTTTCTTTTTACATTTTCCTGGTTTTTAAAGAAAAATTTGATGTGCATTTCCCCATTTTTTTTTAAAAATTTCGTATTCTTATTTCAGAAGGATAAGAAAGGAGTTTTCATAAGAATAACTAAGTTTATTTTCTATATTTAAGAAAAAGTCAACAGAAAATTATATACCTGCTTTTGTTATTTCCATCTGTGTTTGTTCCCGATGAATTTAAATTTATGACTTTTGTTCGTGACAGATTCTTGAGCTTTATCTTATAAAACTGTTTTCGCATCACACGCAATTTGTAGCAAAATAAATAATATATAATTGTCTTAGTCTAGTGCTTGTATTGTAAATGAAAATTTACATGTAGATTTCCTAACCTACATTCGGATGGGAATCGTTTTGGATGAGAAACTGTTATTGAAAACAAAATTGAATTTTAATTATTTAGTCGTAGTTCTAATCATTATAATGTTATGGTAGTATTGCAATAAGTTGTTCGATATTTTTATTATTATAAATTGCTGCATGGACATTTTACCTTTGAAATGATTTAAAGAGATTCTCCAGTTACGAAAAAAAACCCTATTTCAATGATATTCAGCGGTAGAAATAGTTTTTGAGTTATTGCTTAGGAAATATCATTGTTATATATTCTAAATTATATAATTATTTAAATTTGGGAATTGAATGAGGAATAATGATTCATTTTGTAAAAATTGTATGAGTTACAAGTCCAAATGTTTATTAAATTTCCACTATTCTGCTGAAAGCCATTATAAAAATTGTTGATCAAACCTTATGATTACTTCCTCCAATTTTTTTAACTCCTCAGCCATTTTAGAGTCTATTTAAATAGTAAATAAATTTAAAACTCCTGTTGAAGCTGTATGATTCATACCTCCAATTGAAGATACGTAAGAAGGACAACAGGCTTTATTATCTATCAAAGAATATACCAAGATTGCTTTCTCTCGAATCCTTCTTGACTCAATGAATTGTAGTTTATGCTCGACTAATAATTTCTTAGCTTACCAAATCACTCCTTATGATTCAAACACTTCTCGTTTATATTAATTCCGACTCTTATTATTCGTATCAGGGATTACTTCCAATTACTATTAATGCAAACGACTATTTACAATGATTCATTCTAATTTACAGGATCTTGTTGTTATGTTCTATCTTCCTTTTCTTTCCTTTCAGTTCTATTTCACTTACATATATATCTTTACCTCTAATTCAATTTATTTCACAACTTATCTTCATCGAATTTAGCTAATCTCCCTTCATTTACTTGGCAAGGAGTTTATAATTGTATGCATTTCAAATGACCATAAGGTCTCCAAAGTTTGTGAAGATTAAAAAGTGAATACCTCATTGTTGCACAAGCCTTATATATTTATTTATTTATTAAATGCTTTATGTTCAATTTGTCTATTCTTTACTATTACCAACTAATTTAATTCAAATTATAATTTTAAGATCATCTAAATATCTGTACATTAATTTCCCAGTTTTCATATTTTTTTTTGAATTAAACGATGCAGTTATTTGACTAATATTGCCAACTTTGTTATTTTATTAATTTTCATCGAATTGCTTTTATTTATTCTTCACAAAAAGGTAAAAATTGCATCTATTCAAAAAGATTAATTATTTACTCTTCATGCTCTTCCAAAAAAAAAAAACAAGTTTTGACATGAACTTTTATCTTACTCTTGTAAATTGCAAACATTCTCTTACTTTATTTCAGCATAAGAAACCGTTTTTATGAGCATTTAAGAGTTAATTAAAAGTATATATTTTAAAAGTAATTTATACTTAATATGATACTCTTATTGGGAATATCGAGATAAAGTTTCCAATTCTCTATATTGTGGCTTTTAAGATCGTTTGCCATCTTCTCCCTCTGCCATCAGGCGACGATGTGGAACAACTAATCTCTACATGCAAATTGTAAGTATTCTACGTGTGAACCTGCGGGATTAATATTTATACACGTGCAGCTGTCGGGAAACAAAAGTAGAAGAAAAGAAATTCTTGCCGATCTGAAAACTGTCCTGGGAATCTCTTTACTATCCTTCTTACCTCCTGGACCTATCAGGATTTCGACTGCCCAGACCACCTGATTTCATACAGGGTGAGCAAAAGGACATCTCACGGCAATTGATTTACCGCTTTCTAGATACTCGATAATTGTTTTTCATTACTATGATTCGTGTTCCTTTTAGTTATAAATGAGTTGTTAGTTTGTAATTGTTTCAACTTCCTTCCTTTCTTCTAATTCAACAAATGATATTTTACATTCACGATCCTACGTTAAATAAAAAGTAAATGATATTGCAAATATAAAACTGTCCTGGCTGTTATTTGCAACCTACTCATTATTTGAGGCAATTGTTTATGTTTAAGCATTTGTTACGACTTCAAGATCAATAAAATATATTTGTTACTTTTTCCTCTTTGTATCTTTAATTCTTTTCGGAATCATCAGTTATTAAATTATTAAAATTTCTTTATAAAATTTCATAAATTGATGATGATGATCATTTCGCAAAATTTCACACAAAATAATTCGAGATAAAAAAAAAACAGTGCTTTTATATGGTGGAAAAGTTTATTTAAAAAAATATTGAAATATTAGTTAAAACTGGTCTCAAATATCTAAAAATTGCATTGTTAGGCAAGTAAGAATGGTTCCCAAAATTTCAGAGCTCTAGATTGATGGGAAGTTGGTTAAATTAACGATCGAGAATTTTATGATGCACTGATTCACACACAGACGGATACACACCAAGTTAAATACATATAAACGTTAAAACTAACAAAAATTAATTCATTCATCCGGTAAATTAAATGGTTGGAATGCAATATAGTCCAATCGTCCTTGGCAAAAAGTGTTATTTTGTCAAATGGGGCTACCTTGGTCCGCTTCGTGAACTTAACGTTTAGCGGGAAAAAAAATCGCCAAGTTTGATGCCAATTTTTAAAATCGTGCCAATTGGTTGGGCTAAACTGCATTATCAAAAGAAATATCAATAAAAATTTGTCGCAAATGTTTTAATATTGCATTGTTAGGCGAGTAAGAACGATTCCCAATGTTTCAGAGCTCTAGCAAGACGGAAAGTTCGTTAAATTGATGATCGAAAATTTGTTGATACACACACACCAAGTGAAATACATAAAAACGTTTTAAAAAAAGATGATCTAATTTTTTTTGATACATTTTTCAGATCTTTCTCAATCCTGTAATGGAAATAGAGCAATATATGATTACAGGGAGTCAAAAATTAATAGAAATATAAAGAAATTTCTTAAAAACTTAATTCTTAGTTGAACTTTATCAATTAATACGAGAGGGTGGTTCAAAAGCACTAGTATCTTAAGACAGATGGTATCAGTAATATTTCGCGTGTTTTTCGTGTTGTAGGTTCTTTGTTTCATTTTCTGAAGATTCATTCACTACCAGATACA
>BMAW01117619.1:9604-27156 GCA_019974015.1 Nephila pilipes | reverse complement strand
CTTGTCGACACTGCATTTAAGCTCCTCACCTCCAAAGATGACGAAGTGTCTGCCCTCGCACTGGGTCAGCTTTCCCGTTCCATCTACCCAAGAATTCGAAGAAAACCCAGTGATGGAGACTTTGCTGCGTTCTTGAGCGGATCCATGGCTGACACTTACAGTGTCACCACCAACTCCACTTCCAACATGTGGACCAAAGCGAGAGCGGCATCCAGGAGAATTGGACTAACATGGTCCTTTAGTAATGGGTGCCCGTCTCTTGTTTTTCAAGAAACAACGATCACGGGCTCGGATCGCAGAAGAGTCATGAAGGTACTTCACCAGCACGAAAGACTGAGGAATATTGAGAAGCTAATCGCCACTCCTAACCAAGGAAAAGCAATCGATTGTGTCACATTACATCCCGCCAGCACGCACTTCCTTGCTGAGGGGAAATACACTAGGTTTGCGGACTGGCGGTTTGTACATAAGGCAAGGCTCAACCTGGTACCCTTAAATGTGACAAAGATGTGGAAAGGGCCGCAATTCGACAAGCGATGTCGCAGATGTGGAGCTCACGATGAGACCCTACCTCACGTGATTAACCATTGTTTTGCTTACGCAGAAGCACTTCAAAATAGGCACAATGCCGTCTTAGAACGGGTACACAAGGTAGTAGCCCACAAGGGAAAAATCCTATCGTACAATCAAGCTGTTGCCAATACCAGACCGCTTCAACCGGGCAGATTGGGATTTATTCACACGGTTAGCGGTTATTACCGGTACAATGGTTCAAGATCGAGATATTAATGACTCTGTCCACAATGTCACTACCTCTATCGTGGACGCTGCTGATGCAGCGATACCGAAGAGTGGAACATCACAGAGGAAGATGAGTAAACCATGGTGGAATAAGGAATGTCAAACCTCCTACCGGGAACAAAGGAAATTGTGGGGTATCTTCAGACGATATCCCACAACTGAAAATCTCATAGCCTTTAAAAGGGCAAGGGCAATTGCTCGCAGAGTAAGGCGACATAGTCAGAGGGAATCTTGGATCAGGTATGTCTCTTCCATCACATCGTCTACCACAAGTCAACAGTTATGGAGAAAGGTAAAAGCTGCAAACTCCCTGTATCGGGAATTTTCCATCCCGATACTGGAAACTGCAAATGCTGTGCATTCTTCACCTGTCGAAGTGGCCAATGTCATTGGCCACTCTTTTGCTAGTGTGTCAAGCTCCGATTCATACAGCGCTACATTTTTAGCGACTAAGAATCGTTCTGAGCAGACACCTATCAACTTCAGGTGTCAGCAACCACTCCCTTACAACTGTGACTTTGACATGTGGGAATTGAATAAGGCTCTGTCCTTGGCTAACATTACCATTGCAGGCTCTGTTGGTATAACTTACGATATGCTTCGCCACTTGAGCGAGTATTCCCTTGTCAGTTTCCTTTACCTATTCAACTGAATATGGAGGGATCATGTGTTTCCTAGCCAGTGGCAGGGAGCTATCGTTATTCTTATTCTGAAGCCTGGTAAGGATCCAAAGAACCCTCTCCACTATATGGCTATCGCTCTGACGAGTTGCCTGTGTAAGACGCTAGAACGTATGGTCAATGCCCGTCTCGTTTATCAAATGGAAAAGGATCAATGCATTCCTCCGTTTCAGAGTGGCTTCCGTGGAGGAAGATCCACAGTGGATGACATCCTTCTACTCGAAAGTCAGATTCGTTCTTCTTTCGTACGGAGGAATCATTTGGTTTCTATTTTCTTTGATATCGAAAAGGCATATGACCGTACGTGGCGCTATGGGATTCTGCGCACTCTTTACGATTATGGTCTGAGAGGCAATTTACCTCTTTTTATTAAAATGTTTTTATCGTTTCGATCTTTTAAAGAACGGGTTGGTAATGTTTTATCTTCATCTTTTATTCAATTTGAAGGAGTTCCTCAGGGGAGCATTTTGAGCCCCACTCTTTTTATTTGTCATCTGTCACCTATACTTTCTCATCTAGAACCATCTGTACATGGTTCATTATACGTGTACGATCTGCAGATTTCCTGCGAAGGATCGTCAATGCGTATCATTGAGCGACGACTTCAGACCGCAGTCAATAATCTGGTTACATGGTGTGATGCTAATGGGCATAGTATTTCTCCCAGTAAGAGTAGTTGCGTGCATTTTTGTAGGAAACAGGGCCTCCATCCCGATCCTGACATTCGCATCCGTAATACGTCTATTCCTGTCGTCCCTGACGTCCGCTTCCTCGGAGTAATTTTCGACCGCAAACTCACTTTCCTTCCGCACATTTTACATCTGCGGAAGAGGTGTGAGAAATCCCTCAACATCTTGAAGGTGTTATCCAACATCTCTTGGGGAGCGGATCGAACTTCATTACTCCGAGTGTATCAGTCGGTGATTCTGTCTCGGATCGACTACGGATGTGTCGTCTACGGATCTGCCTGCAAAACTACCTTGCGGAAGCTTGACCCAGTCCACCATAATGCTTTGAGAATCTGCTGTGGTGCGTTCCGAACGTCACCGGTGCAGAGTCTCTATGTCATTTGTAACCAGCTCCCTTTGGCTTCGCGGCGCCTGAAACTGTCGCTCTACTATCATTTCAAAATGTCATCTCTGCCATCTCATCCATCTCAAAACATTAATATCAGCCCGTCTTTAAGGAGACTGTACAGTGCTCGTCCTTCCTTCATCCGGCCTTTTTCTGAGAGGGTGAAGGTATTCATCGAGGAACTCGGCCTACATGACTTGGATGTTCAGCAACGAAATTTTATTAAATTTCCACCTTGGAATGTTCCAAGGTTTACTTTCCATAACCCTTTTGCTTTATTCAACAAATCCAACACATGTCCCATTGTTCTCCAGAGAATCTTTGCCTTCCATCGCTGTCAGTATGAGGATTTTATTCCTATTTACACGGATGGATCGAAAGGAACTGGATACGTCGGCTGTGGTGTCGTTTCAAACGACATCAGGCACAGTTACCGGCTCGACTCTTCCTGCAGTGTCTACACTGCCGAAGCAGTCGCCATTTACTGTGCCCTTAGATTAGTCGAGACATCCAGTTCTCGAAAGTTCGTTGTATATACTGACAGCAGGAGCGTCCTGGAAACATTGGTACATATTGACGACCGCAGTCATTCTATCGTGGTTGAAATTGCTGACATTATTTGCCAGCTTTATAGCAGGGGTTATGTTATAAAATTGTGCTGGATACCTAGTCATGTAGGTATTTTAGGAAATGAACAAGCGGACTCGGCTGCTCGTTCGGCAACGAATCCTCTGCAGCTTGCAGTCCCATTTGAAGACATACAACGTCACATTTTAAATCTCATTCATCAGTCATGGCAGGAATCGTGGAATTTACAAATTAACAATAAATTACACTCGGTGAAGCCGATCATCGGAGAATGGCCTGTATTTCCAATGCGAAGAGCCGATGTCAGATTGACTCGTCTTCGCATTGGACATACTCGTTTTACTCACAAACATCTATTGTTTGGAGAAGATGCTCCCGAGTGTCCTTCCTGACATGTCCCTTACTCAATTCATCACATTTTAATTGACTGTGCGGTGTTTGATCATCATCGCCGGATTTTTTTTCATTCATCTGTTTTAAATCTATCTGACTTGGTGGGGGAAAACCCCCACCATAATTTATTTGCCTTTTTACGTGATATTGGCCTTTTACACCACATTTGACTTTTAACATTTTATCTTTTGTGTGTTACTTGTGTTGTTCTTTTAATGCCATTAAATTTTAATCGATTTTAACAAGTGTTTGGCGCAGCATAGCCTGCTTTGGCTCTTGCGCCATTAAAATCGACTGTCACTCATCCCTACAAGCGTTCTTGGAATGGCCATATCGTTGGCAATTAAAACATCTCAGAGGGTTTGGAATATATGGTCGGACGGAGAGTCGGAGATAAGCGGCCTGAACAGTCTGTGGCAGGGTAGGTGTCGAAAAGGTCAAGATGAGGTGCTGGGTGTTAAGCACCTTACCATCTCTCCTAATCGTAATCCTCCGGACACCACAAACCAGCTGGTCCTGCAAATTCTCCAAAATCTCTTCCTCCGACACGTTTTCCAAATCCCTTGAGGATACTACGCCACGAGAGTAGTTCAGATTTCTATGTGGTGAAGCCGTTACAGAATAAGGTCCTAAAGTATTCATACTCATTACAAGTTGTGCTTGTTTTGAGTTTGATACCTGGATTAATAGGTCCCCAGAACGTAGCTTCTTAATGTCCTTAACTGTTACCACCATACCCTGTATTCCCTTTTGAATCAAAGAGGGAGATATGGTTGTAAAAGTGTCGGTTTCTCTTTTTATGAGGAAGAATCTAAAGCTATAATTTGTACTACTGTCTAATTTTACTATATTTTCATTTTATACATGACGCTCAGCCCATGATTCATTATTCGATTTTAAAGAGTTTCTAATAGCTTTGGGAGCCAAAATCAAATATCCTTAAATTCTCGCCATAGTGCCTTAAGAAAAAATAATTAAACGGAAAGACTTCTAGTTCGATGGGGCCTCCGCCACACCCCATCTCCCCACCCTTTCCTAACGTGGAAACGAGTAACCTCCGGAGAGATTCGTTCCAGCCGGGCAATGTGGTGTGTCACAAGTGTCTATCACAAGTGTTATCACAAACACAAAGTTATTATGAAACTGAGTTAGTGAAAACAGTTTTCCGCTTGATATCACAAAATATCAAGCGGAAAATCCCCCAAAGCAAAACACATGACGGGAAAAAAAGAGCGGGAGAGAAGTTGTGATGCCCGTACTCATCTGAAGAAGATGAGCCCAATGTGTGATCAGAGATCAGTCGCTCGATCTGCCAACCACGAGAATTTGTACCATCATACCCCCACTGAGGACTGTGTCTGAACTGAATACTGTGTATCATTATTGTAAAAAATGGTTGGCTGGTTCATATTCAAAAAGTTCCAACCAATGTGACAACCTACCACTTAAGATCAAGAAAAGAAGGCCACAATTACCTTGGAGACCTCCAAAATAAAATAGTTGTTCACAACACTAACATATGCCCAATCAGTATATCCAGTATAATGAACTCCCACAATCTTCTAGAAAGTACGAGATAAGACAGAGTTCAAATAGAAAAAGGAGATCATTTCAGACTGCATTGGGAAGCAAGGGACCCCATAGACTGCCATCTCTTCACTGCTCAATCCTTGGGACTGATTTGAAACATTTTGTTAATATTTACTGTTCTCTCCTTGTTCTTTAATGTTCAAGATCTCAATATGGATTAAATTTCCCAATAAAGCCGTAGTGAAAACAAAAGGCTAAAGAGCAATGCTGTAAGAGAAATCCATAAATAATAAAGTTCGTTTTACTTGTAATAGGATTTCTAAAAAAATTGCGAGTTATAATATACCCAACAATAGTTTTGAATGTACTTTTATGGAAATCCCAGATATACTAAAATTAACGGATTAGCCAAGAAAGTTGTGGGAATTGCAAAGAAAATGAAAAAGATTGACAAGAGAAATAAAGATTGAAATAATGCTATTTCTGCATCGCATTTATCCCCGGCACAACTTCTATTGGGTTGTAGGATAAAAACTAAGCTTTCTATGATCTATTAACTGATTTAAGTGGGAAAAAATTATTATAAGGTAGAAAACCCAAAAACTATCACAATAGACATTCGATCAATTTAGGGCAGTTCCATACTGGCCATTTAACTATGTATATCTTTAGCACTAAAACATGGACACCTTATAAGAGTAAAAATCTTCGATCATATATTGTTCAAAATACCAAGGGTGAAATATTTGTTTCTTGAGCGTTTCAAACATTCCATTTAAGACGAGAAAAGAAATAGATTTCGAAATGCTCTAAACCAGTGGAACTCGGCCTGAAGCACCAAATGTACCACAGATGCCAAATGCACCACTAGGAATCAAGAAATGAAACAAGGTTTTGCCATCTTATTACAAAACCAAAATTTCTCAATGACTACATGTTATTATCTTCAATGTGAGAGAGGTTTCATATACCTATTCTAATAAATGTTATTAATCTTGTATTGTATAATTGTAGTTTAACTTATAAAACTGTATTTATATGCACTAAAATTTTAACAATAAGCGAGCGTAACGGAATGAAAATAAAGTGAGCCAAATGTAGGTTATTCAGTGCAAGCAAAATCAAACTGTAGTCTAGAAGTATGAAAAAAATTAGTTGAACTGTGGAGGGTTGCAAATAGAGAAGGATCGCTACTTAAATCTGTCGGAAACTATAAATTAAATTCTGTTCCAAAGCCTAATGAATGACAAAAATTTCATTGCATGAAGGATGAAATTAGAAAAAAAAAGGTATACATTAAATATGAGGCACCAACATGAATTGCAGAATATTAAGTATAATTATATTATCTTTAAAAAGTTGAATGAAAACATTTTCTGCAAAATCTGATCTTTCAAAAGGAATTAATTCAAAACTTCTTCGTACAACAATGCAAAACACTCAGCAAGGTGTAGCACACAAGCCTCAATTTTCATTTCTACTCAGCTACGAAATAGTGGTATGGAAAGTTTTATCTGATAAAATCAGTCTCAGAACAACCTTTTATTTCAAAATCACAATAACTTTGGTGAGGAATAAATATCAAAATGTTACCGAATTGACAAAAGTTGTTTTCAAAGTTAAAACAATTAAAATTTGAAGATCAAGATAGAAATAAGAACAAAATTTTAATTAAATTATATGTCAGCGGTAAAAGCAATGTCATTAAAAATTTTTTAATAAATTTAAATGGGGATTTTCATCAACCAAATTGATTATATAAAGCGTTTTATTTGAGAACGTTACATACATTCAATTCAAATGCATCTAACAGTAAAAGAACAAATGTAGTGTTTACACATACAGGTGAGCGAGTGAATGTAAAGTTTATTCGCGCAAGAGCTAGATATGGCTAGGCTGCGCCAAAAAAGATTAAACTGTGATCCAGACGTGAAGTTGAAAATAGATACGAAGTGGTTGAGGAAATAGAAGAAGGAGGGTCGAAAATAGAGAAGGATCGCTAGTTACAAATACAGGAATCTTCCCCCAGAAAGATATATTTGGTTGCATAACAGATATGTCTGATGTTCAAACATGCTAAAATAACATTCTGTCATCACAATGATATGTGTGATTGTTTATTAATGTCGCAGAGAAAAATAAAACAAGGGCTCTATCATTGTAATAATAAATGAAGTCAATCAGCAATGATAGATTTCACATGAAGCAGTTTGTCTATTTCCAGATTCCATTGATCCTGCTACAAATCACAAATACGCATTTTAATTTATTGGGTACTTGCCATTTAACGCCACCACAGCAGAAGTTGTGCTAATAAGCCAATAAAGAGCAATCTTGTTGTTCGCATGCAAACGCAATCATCTTTTGGATTCCTAGTTGCCAGCTGATTTTTCACGACGTATTTTACCGCTTCGAAAAAACGTATTTGGGATTTGCCAAAAACGGAACAAGATGCAAATTTAATTTTTCAGGAGCGAAGCATTTTACCTAAAAAATAAAGAAAATGTACCAATTCCCATGACGTGAAACTTTATTTCAATAAATGTAAGTTTTGGAAATGTTAAATATTTAAGACAGTGTGATCAGCAAGTGGGACTTGGAAAAGACAACTGGTTTGATGGAAGCAGAATTCCATTTTGTTCAGCTTTGAGATTCATATACTGCTGATACGTGGAGTTCATGTCAATTAAATTTTGTGAAAAGCAACTCTATTTATCGGATAAAACTGTTGTAGAATGAAACCATTACATACGTGAATTATGTGTCTTGGATAAGGAGAATAAACCAAACAAGAGGAGAGTGTCAACCAGATAGCATTGTGGAAATTGATGAAAGATTGTTTACTAAACGTACAAATAATAGTGGTATTACCCGGAACAGTGGGTGTTTCGTGGTATATATAGAAAAACAAAAGATTTGTTTGTTGTCACTGTTCCCAATAGAACTGGCTCTACCCTTCTTGATAAAATTATTGAAAACATTACAGACGGTAGCACAATTTATTCTGACAGTTGGGAAGGTTACGAAACAAATAGAATAGATATAGAAGGATTCCTACATGCTAAAGTTAATCATAAATACAATTTTATTGATCCTGATATAGGAATTCATACACAAACAGCTGAGAGAATGTGGGACAGTACTAAATGAAGGAACAAAAGACATAGGGGGAAAGCGAGACATCATTTAGAATCTTATTTATCAGAGTTCAAATAGCGACGACATCAGGTGAAAGAAAATAGAAATTGTTTTGAATCTATGTTAAACTCTGTATCGGTCCACTCTCCACCGAAATCTGATTGACTACTTTGTTTTTAAATAAAGTGCTTTGAATTTTGAAAGTGTTTTGATTTTAAATATAGTGTTTTATTTTATTATTTGTAAAAAAAACTTTAGGTGTAGATTAGCGGCACTTAAAAAATGCCAAATCTGTAGCTGTGGTGGCGTTAATACGCAAGTACCATTTATTGCAATTTGGAATGGTGGGAGAAAGTTCATCGGTTGCAGATTTCAATTTATGTATCTCATGGCTCTTAATTCCTACATGAAAAGGAATCCTACAGAAAACCATCAGAATGTTGTCACTTTTTTAGTTAAGTCCTACTTCAGACAACTTGGCACGATTCTTGTAATCGTACCAAGATGGCACCAAAGTGGGTATTTCAAACCCCGAACTTCTAGGTGCTGAAAAAAAGATGATGTTGTGACTTAAAGACAAACTATAAGGTCTATTCAATGAAAAAAAGAAAATGCAGAAGCAAGATAAAAAGAAATGTTGAAGCAAGATAGCGTTTTCACTGAATTGAGAGATACGTAGAAATCTGGGAAGTAAGCCTGAAAACTCATTTTAAGAGAAAGAAAACATAATAGAACATATGATAAAAGGCGAATTTTAATAGCAAAGCACTTCAATGGAAAGGGGAATTGCATAAAAGTTTCTTCTGACTGAAAACCATTAAAACCGAAATAGCATTCAAGAATTTGGAATTTCCTCGGATCATTATCTTTAGAATAAATGCTCAATTTGAATTTCAAATAAAAATTTCACAAATTTGTCAGCTGTTAAATATCAATGCCAATTAGAATAATTGCATCCTCATTGTACAATAATTTCAATTCAAAGGTTCTTTAAATTTACTTCAAATTTAAAGAACCTTTGAATTGAAATTATAAATAAAAAGCAGTATTTAAATCAGATTACAAAAAAATAAATAAAAATAAAAATAAAATATATAGAAAAATAAAAAGGAATATTTAAAACTTAATTACAGCATCAATATCTGTCACCAAACACATATTTCAAAATAGGCTCCAATAATGGAATCCATAAAAAAAAAAATGTTGTTTATCCCGCTTGGCTTAGATGAACTAAAGCGAGTCAGGGAGACCATATTGCACAATTCATTAAAAAACTACATCTCCCTCATTCAACAACTGTCCCACTGAGGCATCAATAAGATCAGAGACAAGAGAGGGAGAAGCAATGGCAGAACAACAGCAAACAGCATAAATCTTCTCATTTCCATTGAACATTAGAATCTTCATGAGACTAGTCCTATGTCTAAATATAGTCTGATCGAGTCTTTGACAGGAGCACTGCTAGGACAGTCCAGGGAACTCAGCGTATCAAGCATGTGCAGTTGGGTTCCTCCAAGTGGTATTTATATTAGCCTAAAATAGAAAGTGGACCTCAGAAGTTCGCAGTTTGGCAGAAGGGGCTGTGGAGTTCGCAACCTTCCCCAGGAGGCAGGTCAGCAACGCAGTTTCCGTAAAACCCAACATGCATGGGAATCCACTGCAATCATACAATACCACCCTCGTTCAAAGCAGTAAATTTTAGAATAATTATCCTTCCCAAACTTATTCAGGATATTAGGCCAATTCCTCAAGTACTGAATTGAGCTTTTGCTATCTAGCAGAATCCAAACATCCGCCTCCAAAGCAAGATTTGATGTCCCTCCAGTAGCAACAAGTACAAAGTGGAAAAACGGAACAGCGATCGGTGTTTCTAAAACAACACCTATGTTCTCCTGTACTTGTTTTCATCAGAACTCTACTGCTCGTTCTTTCCGAGTCAGATTTGCTTCCACAAGTGTAGTTCAAAAGGGGGAACACTATTCGTTACCTCAAGGGAAAGCAATTCTGGGTTTTCGTTTTGCTTTGTAAGACTGATTATCAAGTCTAATTTAAAATTACGTTAAAAAAGTAGCACTAGGTGTCTGTAATGAAATCTCACAAAAGAGAAAGCCCACATTAGCTAAAAAGATTCATATTTGTATTTCATTTTTTTACATTACCATAAATGTAACACACAGTTTATTCCGCTTCCATAAGCGGCATCTTAAAAAATGAAGTACTTATCTGCCAGAAAAGTCAAAAAAAATGTTAGGCTTAAAGCTTTCTCTGGATTCACTTGGTTTTATTCTGGTAAGACTATGAGCATTTCCTTTATCAATGATTACAAACGTTTGTAATAGAGGCATATAAAATCTACACCAAAGGAATTTTTTTCAAACTATGGTAATTTTCAAGCAGAGAGGTTCTCATAGCAGACATTTATGAATAGGAATAGCAATTATTGCTATATCGGGGAACTTAACCCTCTCGGGCTTCTATCCCCTGTGAAATGGGTTCTGGAACAACTTCCATGTTTAAAATAACCAATACAAAAAAAAATTGTAGTTTGATATTTAGATTTTTCAATACCACAAAAACTTCGAAATCCTGAAATTCATCAATAATTTAAAAGTGGAAAGTAATTATTGCGTGCTTTAATTAAATTGTCACTTGTTCCCACGACGCCACACCACAGCATTTTCCGCCATAATGAAATGAAATCGAATCATTTCAGTTCACCAAAAGACATAGATTAGAATGTGTGATTTTAAATTCATCAAAATTTACATATTATGTGCTACCTTTGTATTCGTACAAAGTACATTTTGTATTCATACATGTTTTAATAATTCGGGAAAATAAAAAAAAAATTATGAAATCAGGATGAACATTTAAGCAAATACAAATGTTTACAGATTCCCGTATTTTTGTATCAAACTGTTGAAAAAGTTCTAAAGAAAAGGAATTATAATATTTCGTGAAATTCCTAAGATATTTTATGATTGTATCACTATACTTGTGTAAACAGGATGAAATAAATTCATGGAACATGTGGAATGTAATTTAAAATTGAAAACAGTAACATTCATTTCAATGCAACTTTATTGATTTATGGATTCAATAAAGTGACAATGGTATGAATATTATATGTATATGAAACATGGAAAAAAAGAACTAGACGTGGTATTTTTCGCTGAGATTGGCTGGGTTTTACCCCTAAAATAGTAATATTGCAAATTTCTTTCATTTGACATTTGTTGTGGGCATCAAAAGGGACCGCCTGAGAATTTTTACAGGTTTTAGGAACGATTTAGGACGTGTAATGCTCACTTTTTTGCGTGGCAACGATACAATGGTTGCTAGTATAATATTTCTGGCCTCTTTTTGTAGATCGCCAAGTTAACCATACGGTTTGTTATTGAGCCAAGCCCAATTACAGTCAAAAGAGGTTTGATGCTGATCGGTTGTATAAATACGTGGTTGATCATTTTGATACTGATTATTTTCTTGATATTGTGATGTTATATTATTTTTATTTCACTGTTCTTCATTGTTGATTGATTTCATGTGTGTTTTAATTTTTTGCTTTTTTTATTTCCAAATTTTTTTTAACACATTAGCTAGATTATTGTTTTTACCCCCAGGGATCGAAATTGACAAACGATATGGATCAATTACAAAAATATTAGGCAAGTGAATCTTTAGTATTATACGTGTCCCAATCATCAAAAGTCGAGAATAAATCTTTTAAAATTTATATAGCTGAAAGTAATAATTTAAACGAGGAGGAAGGTTTTGATTGTGATAACGTACATCAAAATGTTGAATAAATGTGACAATAGTATTTACAAAAGGCAAAATGCTGCATATTGTGTAGAAATACATATTTTATTTCACAATCTTTTTCTACCTACCGTAAAATATGCGAAGGATATGCCGCTATTGAAAATAAGAATGACAAAAAAGGGATCGGTCAAGAAAGGAAAAAAGCAGTATTAGAATGTAGTATTTGTCTTAAAAGTTTTTCATATATATATCAAAATTACAGAAACATACGGAATGATGCTCATATTCAAGTTTGCCTTATCTTTGTCCACATCCTGAGTGTAATTGTAAATTTAGGTACTTGACACATGGAAAAGAAGTTCATGGAATAAATACGACAACGAATGTAATAAATTTAGAAGATAAGTTAAGTTTTCAATTATGGCTAGAAAATGAGAGTTCTAGGACTCTTTCTTCTTTTAAAAAAACTTACTGCTGATAAAACAACCAAAACAAATGTTTATTCGTATTACAGTTTGAAGTCCATAATATCAAAGCCTTTTAATAGGAAAACTAGTTGAAAATAAGTTAAAGGCTTAATACCATCAACTGAATGTCCTGCTTGCTTCATTGTTTTTGAGACAAATATCATTTTTAAGACCTTTTCAAAGCATAATCATGAATGCCTCAAAACATAAACTTTTAACCAATAAAACAAACCTTGTCGGAAATTTATTAAAGCTAATCTTCGAATGGGCATTGAGAAATCTAAAGTACTGGAATATGCTCGTGGGAACAGAGGAATGATCGAGGTAACTTATTTTTTTAAATATTCCTTTTTTTACAAAAAAAAAAAAAAAAAACCTATCGTATTACGTGAATTCTTTGAAATTACTTTCACTGCCCCATAAGAAAGATGCTGTTTCTGTAGATATTATTATTAATAAATTGCCAAATGAATCTTATAATTGTGTTCTTTTGTATAAACCTCAAGGACAAGATATGGTTTCAGGTTCTAAAAGCGTAAAAAAATTGCCAAACAATTCATTAGTAATTGGCTTACAAACAGCCGAACAAAAAGAAATGATGGTAAAAAACTGTAACAAAATCTTATGCATTGACTCTACTCACAATACCAATCAGTATGATTTCTATTTAATGAATTTAATAGTACCTGATGAATATGGAATAGGTTATCCAATTGCATATTTCATCACAAATAAATTAGATATGGAAACTATGCACTGTTTATTCAACAGCATAAAAGAAAGAGTTCCCAACTTAAATTTTAATTGTATTATGACTGATGATGATAAAACAACAGGTCCTGCTTTGAAACAAGTATTTGGCGATGAGATTAAACATGTTCATCATGCTTTAAAGAAATGGCTAACTAATCTTGTTTCTAATTTAGAAACAAGGAATAAAATTTATGCATTTTTGGCAGTTCTTTTAGAGGAAACGGACTCAATAAAATTTAAAAATAATATGGATAATTTAAGAATTGCATTTGCTGATAAGGAATCAGCATTCATAAAATATTTTAATGATAATTATTATGGTAGAGCAGAATTATGGAGTATGTCATATCGTCAATTTCCCCATGCATATATCGATATGAATATGTATTGCAAGTTGTTTCATAAGTGCAAATTCATTTTTTGAATAGATAATGGAATTTATTCTGTTTTAAAATTAGAAAATGATACATATTTTGCATATCAATATAGAATAATAATTTGCATACACTTAAGTGTTTATCCTTCAACATATAAATAGCACAATACTGGATTAGAAATTCCTGATGGAGATGTTTATGTGAAGGCAATATATTCATGATTAGTATAGTCTCAAACTAATGGAGATGTGTTTTAGGAAGTTAAAAAGATTGTAGAAGGATGTTCAGCCATGATAAATGCTTCTGTAGGTGTATAAAAAAATCATATTTATCTCTATGTATGCATTTGTAAATTTATGTATGCTTGGATAATCACCTACTGTATAAACATATTAAAAAAGTTAACTCATTTTCTGTACAACAATTTCCGTATTTTGATCGTGTTTTAAGTGATGGAATTGTTGAAAACAAAGAATATGACCATCATTCAGTTCCATCCATGGCTTGTGCAGAAAATTGCATTGATTCTGCAAATAAAGAAACATTCTGAAAAGAATGAGAGATTCACGAATCTAATATTTTACTTGCCAAATTAAGTTGCTTATTGCAAAATATACAAATTCTGGAAAGAGAAGGTAATCTTGGAAACTTCTTTAATTTTAACCAACTTAGGAATGCAGAATTCTTTTTCATTCCCATTAATGTGTCTTGTCATTGGGTTTTATTAGTTGCTAAGTTAAGTGTCAAAAAATTATATTTTTATGATCCTTTAGGTTTCGGAAGTGAATGTAGATATGTTAAATTAATAGATTTATGGAGAAGAACGTTAAATACTTTGTTACATCAAGAACAAGATTGGCATATTTCATATCCAATTCATCTGAAACAAACTGATAGCATGAATTGTAGTGTTTTTATATCATACTTTACAAATAGGGTATTAAACAGAGAAATTATAATTTTGATATAAATGAATTTAGAAGGTACAAGTTTGATTATATTGCAGGTAAGTGTTTAAATAATATCTAATATATTGTATCAGATGATATTTACACTTGTTATCAATGCAAGCAGAGTTATATACACTAGGTAAGTTTATTCGTGTAGCTTTTTAATTATTTAAAGTACTATATAAAATGAATATTGTAATTCTTTTGTTTCTTTTGTATACTATTAATTATTCGTTTTTTTGTGTAGTAAAAATAATTGTGCTAGTTTTTTAAAGTGTAATGGAATGTATATTTTCTGAGGAACCTACCTTTTCTGTTGCAAAAGGAGTTAATGCATTTACATACCATACCTCCTAGGTGACGTGGAAAATGGTGGAGATAAACCAAGTTTTCATATGTATTACTTTAGGAAAATATTTTTAATAGTTCTTATTTTCTAGTCAATCATCCATTTTATTATGTGTATCTGATCAACCAACTGAGTGCTGGAGACACTCTTGCATATGGGAAGTTTTTAATAACTACGAAGAGAATGTTAGATGGTATTTCCATCTGTGGTGACATTATCTGTATTACAATTGCATCACAGTTGTGAAAGACTTTCTGAAGAATTCAAATTTGTAAAAAATAATAGGTAAATTATATTTATGTGAAAAATATAATGTGTAACGAATCGCTCTCTATACAGTATTAAATGTAATTATTATAGTTATATATTAAATATTATTACAGAAACGATACATTTGTATATGTCAGGCAAATGATAAAATCAGGAATCCTAAATAGTAATTTCTTTTCTTCATTGAGCAAAATTACAGGATTAAAAAAAGTAAGTGTAGTATTTTTCTTAAATACATCATTTGCAGTATTGCTTTTATTTGATATAATAAAAGAAAAAAGCAGAGAATGCAATACAATTTTATTTTAATTCATGTGCATTTCCTTTAATACATATATTAAAAAGTTCATAATAACTAAAATACGTATCACAATAACTTCTGATATTTTTAAATTATTAAACAGTTACTAGTTGCTAATTTTTGAGAGCCCATAGTTTTGATAAATCTTAAAAATTTACTTCTTTTACTGTTTTGAACGTATAATGGGGCTGATGCACATTGAATTTGTAGAAGCTCCAAGTCTCTCCCTTCATAGTATGGTGGGGAAGTTTGAAGGAAGAGGTGCCAGACAAGTATTATCCGTGTTACTTAACTCAGACTCAAAATTTCGAGGTAACTATGTCGTCAATTGCCTTCATGTTGCTTCCGAGTGTGACACTACTGAACAATCATTAAATCAATTAGTAGTAAACGAATGGGAAAAAACTGAAATAACCGTTTTATTTAAACTATTTCTATTTGAGTGCGAGAACAACAACAACAAAAAAAAATGCTTCAAGTTGCTTTCTCTTCCAATTTCTGAAAAATGACAAACATTAAATATCACATTAAGTAATAATTACAAATAAGCAAGTTACTATTTGATTTTTAGAGCTGTTACAGAAACAATCAATAAACAATATCACTTTGCATGTTTAACAATTAACTGCACAAATCAATGTATTTTTTTCTTTATTAATAAATCCTTCAATTACAGAGAAAGCTCAAACATCAAAATTCTATTCAATTTGTAACAATAATTAAATTCAGCTTACAATATTTTCAAAAAATTTTTATGGTTTGTTTCAAAAGAGTCACTTCACCAAACATTTAACTAAAAAAAAGTTTTTGGAATAACGTTCTTATATCAAAACGGCAAGCAAAACTTATACCTGTATTTATCCCGAACAAGCTCTACACGTTTTTGATAAATGATTAGAATGTCGAATGCAACGAAAGCAATTACCGTTTTTCATTGAAATATTTTTTTCTTTTTTTCCAAAGGCAATGAAAAAGCAAATCTACACTTCAAGGATTCATGTAATGAGTCATTATAAAATATGTATAGACAGCTTTTAGCTTTATTTTCATCGGATAATAAAGCAATTGCTGTAAAATCATTTTTATTTCGTTTGTTATTCTTAGTTAAATGTTTTGGCGGAATGACAATAATGTGTAATCAGTAATTTGTTGTATACTTCGCTTTATCGTTTGTAAGTTGGGATCGTTGCTTTACTTCAGAAACTAGTATATTTTAATTCGAATATACATATGGCGATTGATATGGCGATTCTTTACTCCAAAAATGTTTTTATTTTTAGACTTACAAGTAAAAAATACGTCATAGAACAAAATAATATAAAAAATATTCAACATCAAATATATTTATTCTAAAAAAAAATTATTTTTTACTAATTGTTTCGTTAATTCAAATTGAAATATTGATGTACATTTTCTGTGTCATTTAATCGAATTTTTTTGTAATAAAATTGATTACGTTGTACAACATCAATAATTTTGAATTAATGTTCTTTTCCCTAAATTTTGATGAGGACGTTCAGGAACAAGCAAAAACACTAAATAAATTCTTTTTATTTAGAAATGCTTATTAATAATAATTTAGTGTAGTGTAATATAAATAATATCAAATATCATATCACACACAATCAGTTATTTCAAGTGTAATGTCGAGGAATTTAAGTATCGTCGAATTTTAAAATAAAATAGAAAAAATGAAGAATATTTCAACATATTTTCTAACCTTTTTTCCCTAGAAACAAATAAATTATCTTCAAATGGAATGCATTCAACTGCAAAGGGACATTCAACTGAAAGAAAAATTTGGGAATGTTTCTTTACTGGAGTCTTATAAAGATTAACTACCCCGCGATAAATATCATATTTTTCACAATCATGCTTTATTAATGTCTTCAGCTTTTGGCAGTGCTTATATTTGTGAACAATTATTTCAAGAATGAAGTTTACAAAAATCAAAAATAGGACAAAGATCACTGACAAACATCTTGAAAATGCAGTAAGAATTGATACGTCTATTGAACCTGATATCGATTTGCTTGTTCACAAAAACAAATTCATCCATCTCATTAATTCGAATTTTTTCCATCTGTATGAAATCCAAACTAAATGAAATGAAACT
>BMAW01117607.1:67600-84465 GCA_019974015.1 Nephila pilipes | reverse complement strand
TAAATAGCGATTAACAGCTTTCTGAATCATCGACTCGTTGCTGTTTTCGTTCCATCGAAAGCAATCGCGGCACCCACTTGGAAACAACCTTTTTCATGCTCAATTTTTCATGAAGGATAGTAAATACACTTCCATATGATATCTGTGTCATCTCAGCAATCTCACGGAGCATCACTTTACGATCTTTCATTATAATTTTTGTCACTTCACTCACATTTTCCGGTGTAACGGCTTCCACAGGTCTACCCGAGCGTTCCGCGTCATTTGTGTCGGTACGACCACGTTTAAACTCTGCAAACCACCGACAAATCGTTGCTTTTGATGGACAAGAGTCCGGGTAACATTTTCCAATCCATAGTTTTGCTTGCACGGTGTTTTTACCCATTAAAAAACAATGTTTTATCAGAACACGAAACTCGGTTTTTTCCATTTTTTTTCCATTTTGAAAACTACAAAACGACTTTACTCCAACCTCGAGAACTCAGCTGTTTCTGGTCCGATCGACTTAAAATTTTGACACGTTTCAAGCAAAGGTTAGTACTCTAGAAAGACCTGATTACTGGTTTACTACGAGCGCCATCTCTGGGTTAGTCTCGGGAGTTATTGATTGATGTGTTATATATGTATGTATGTATGTATGTATAATTTGACAACATCGCAACATCTGCACTTCTAGCATCTATTTCGCTTGACCGATCGAGATGAGATTTCAAATATAGTTATTTGGAGGTATGTGCTCAAGACTCTGTGAATGGCAACACAATGGCACTCACGGTTACAGTTATAGTAACAGAAACTTGAAAAGTTCGAACGACAACTCTTACTTCTTCCAGTCGCAAAATGTTCAACGTGTACGAAAACCTTAAAAAGCTTTGAAACGGAACTTATATTTCCAAAAACGGACGTGTTATGAACATACAAAAAACAGTTCTTCATGGCGTAGGGCGGAAAACTGCATATGACATGGAAAAGACATCAATTACAGTTGACAAGACGTTCGGGAGGAAAAGAATACATTGATTAAGATTAAACATTTTCCTCATGAGCGCCATCTCTGGCAATTACGCATTGCATTCGAGAGAGGTGGACGATACCGCTGAACGCAACATGGTATGAGGAATATTTGCAATATCTCGCTTTGTAGCGTCTTTTAAATCTGACAATATTTGCGGATTGCTCGTGTAAACTCTGGGGGAAGGTGATATGTTTCCAAAACCAGAAATCCATAGAAAACAGGTAGGGGTATCGAGGAAGCCACGAAAAAGGAAAATGGCTTGAGATAAAACGATCACCAAAATGCTGTTCTAGAACCCTGCGAATAGACTTCACTTTTTATGGAGGGGCATCGTCTAGCAACCAAACGACGTTATTTAGTGCATTCCGCTGAAGCAATTTTAGTATTACATAATTTTGCAGCATGGCTGCATAACGAGAGGCTATTTAAGAGCATGTTACAAAGCCCGTGGTGTCGTTTCCTGAATGAAGTACGTGCCAAGTACAACAGTGCCTGTAATGCCGCACCACACAGTAACTTTGGCGACTAATAAAGGTATCGGTTTTCCAGCGTGAGGATTCGTGTAAAGCAATTTCTTGTGTTCACGTTGCCATTGGCCATTTCAGTTGAAATTTGCCTCGTCCGTCCATAGTATGTGAAGTGGCCGGTCCTTATCAGCATCATATGATTTTTAGAAATTTACTTGCAAAGTCGATACGTAGTTGTTGGCCTCCTGGCTGCAACAACTGGACAAGTTGGTACAAGTACGGGAATATGCGAAGTACAGAACGCGGTAGCTTTAGGACCGTTGTTTTCGATACATCCAACACTCGAGTCACTTTCGTAAAGTCACTTTCGTAATAACGTCCTCAGAAACAGTTTGTCTTCCGGATCACTGTTTATCACACAGGAGCACAGCCCATATCTTCTAATTTCTTTATTAAATCGCACTGACTTTCTGGAGTATATGGGTCATATCTTTGGAGATGATTTCTGCGATTAACAGCAAAGCTTCAGCAGCATTCCTCCCATTTTGATGATACAGTTCACTACGAAATGTTTCAGGTAGAGTCATTTCAATGGCATGTGCGAGCTCGGAACTGAAGAATTATCATACCCACCTCGCATTTTATTGGTTTCCTATCATGAATACCTGAAGAATAACGTTCTGTGATTGGTAACTTACTTCTGTCAATTATAAACTTTCTGTGTGCTTCCAGACGTGTTTTGTAAGCTGGTTGTTAAACTTACATACTTACATTAGGTGCCCATGGCGCTCCTTTGCAGATTGATCATTGAACTCGAGCCCTTGAGTCCAACGCTTTACCTATTGACCTATCACTACCGGTGTTTTGTTGGTAGTTTTCAGAACTGTTTTTTGTATGTGCATAACACGTTCATTTTAAGGAATGTAAATTTCGTTCCAACGTTGTTTAAGATTTTCGCATGCACTAAACACTTTGCGATGGGAAAAGGTAGACCTTTGTCATTCGAAAATTTCAAGTTTCCATTACTCTAACTGTAACCGTGAACGCCATTGTGTTGCCATTCGTAGAACCTGGAGCACATACTTCTAAATGACTATAACATTGAAATCTCATCTCGATCGGTTAAACGGAACGGACACTATAAGGGCTAAGAATGGCACAGTTTTTTTTATGTCCACCTGTCTGTCTATACAATACGAGTCTAAATCTATAATATTTAAAAATACTTCAGAGAAGCTGACTTTTTTTGTTTTAAAATGTAAAATACATGAATTGTTTTAATGGACTATACCGTTATTTTCTTATAACTTTGCTGAAATGAAATTCGATCGTTTATTGTAATTTGTTCCCTTATTGTACCATTTTGACCTATTTCCAAGGAGACGTTATAAGATCTAATATTTTGTTTCTACTATTGTAAAATAATTTCTAAAATCTTTTTTTTTCATCTGAAATTATATTTAATTAGATAAATTTTCTTTGCTATAAATAACTTTACAGAACACATTATTAGCATTTCTCTTAAATTATTATGTAATTGCTTTCAGACTTTGAATTTATACAAAACGGAACGTATTTCCTTCATTTTTTTATTGTTTCAGTTATCTTCTCTTTTGAAAGTCTAATTAAAAAGTCAATATGTTTGAAACTTCATTTGAAATTACTTAAGAGAAGGAAAACTAATTTTATTATCTGTCAAAGAATAGATAAGATCGTTCTGTCTGGAATCCTTCTAAACATCATTAATCCTAGTTTATGTTTAAATAATAAATGACTATTAATCCTAGTTTATGTTTAAATAATAAATGACTTAGCTAGTCAAAGCACTCATTTCGATTCAAACACTTATCTCGATTACTGCAGGTTTGTTTCCTATTACTCCGATCAAGAGGTCATATCCAACTACTTTTAATACAAACGATTATTTGCTATAATTCTTTCTAACCTATAATATTTAACAGCAGTAGTTATTCTCAATGTCCTTTCAATTCTGCCTTTCTAATTTATATTTATCTATATTTCAATTCACTACATATCTTATCTTCATTTAATTTATTTAATAACGTTCAATTTGGCTGGAAAGGAGTTGTAATTTTATACAATTCAAGTCATCAAATTTCTCCAAGGATTGTAAAGAGAAAACTACGAATAGCGTATTGATGCCAAATGTTCATAAATTACAATGAAATAGTAATGATGTGTTTTATACTTTCAAATTACAATCAAATTTAAATATAATATAAAATAAAATATATAATCAATTGCAATATATGAAAAATATTTTTATTAAATATATAAGAGCAACACTTCTATGTGCATATGAAAATATAGCAAATAGGTTTTTTGATTCATCATTATTACATACAAATGTACTGGTGTTCAATATGAAGAGTATTTGCATATTTTAAAGAATTTCGTAAAAAGAATTGAACGAAATGTACAAATAAAGCTTCGAAGCATAGAGACAAATTTTGTACGACGATTACGCAAACGTATATGTGTATGGCGACGGATCTAGTCGAAAAACAGGACCTATAAGCTCGCTTGCTAAACTCCGCATTTCGTTCGCAAACGCTTTTCGCCAAATTTCTTGGTGTTCCTTTGCAGCAATCACTTAAATTAAAATTCAAACAATAAAAGTGAGTAACGACTAACTTTGAGATGATGGAATTGAATGGCAGATAGTGGGTAGGGTAGAAGCAGACCAGTCTCAGATCTTGATTTGCTGATCGATTCGATTTAACGCCTAGTGTCGAGTCCAACTTATGGAAACAGTTTAAATATACCGGATACGTCAAGAGAAAGCTTAGGCAAGGTCTCTTACAGCCATGATGGCTAGAGAAGGTCACCATGTGCCCATTATAGTGAGACGTAACTGGGATGCTACAGCTTCTCAAGTCCTTCATGAGTTATATGCAACTACTATACCCCGAGTTTCAAGGGTGACTGTTTCCAGAAAACTTCATGAGAGGGGGCTGTTTGAAAGGAGATCTGTTGTTTGAGTCCCGCTCATTTCTGCAAACAGGAGAGTCCACTTAAAATGATGAAGAGATCATACAGATTGGATCATGGATCAATGGGGGACCGTTCTCTTTACTGATGAGTCCCGGTTCAGCCGAACCATTGATTCCCCCCCCATACTTTCATATGAATATAACCAGGGATCCGCTACCGACCCTCAAATGTCCGAGAAATTGACCATTACGGCAGCGAAGGCTTGATTATCTGGGCAGGCTTCATGTTTGTGGTCGCACATACCTCCATGTCTTTGACAGAAGCACTGCGACTATTCAGAGGTATAGGATTGAAGCCTTGGATCCCTATGTTCGCCTTTTTAGGTGTGCTGTTGGTTCTGATTTCCTTTTAATGGATTACAACGCGAGGAGATCACATAGAGATCATCTGGTCAACGAATTTCTAGAGAGTGAGGATATTCGCCGGATGGATTGGCGTGTCTGATCTCCAGTTTCAATCCTATAGAGTATGACTGGAAATCTCCAAGAAGGGCAATTGGAATTCTCAAACCTAATTCGAGAATTATCGAAGACATGAAAACAGTAGTGCTGAACGAGGGGGACTAATTGCCATAGGAATGCCTAAACTCCCTTATTTATAGCATAAAATCATGGTACTAGGGTTGTATATCTATAAAAGGGGATTATACCCCCTTTTTTGTTCTATTCTGCAACCACTGTTTCATACCATGCTACTCCGACGAGTGTTATGTACGATTATGCGTGTGTATTATAACTCTTGAATAGTTATTTTTTGTACTATATCAACCCTATGTACACAACAAATTTCATAAAATTCTATCCAGGAGTTCTAGAGATAATTGACCAAATTGGAAAATTTTCTTTCTTTTGAACTCCAGTGTATATAAATATACTTGTAATATAATATATAATTTCCTATATTATATATAGGAAATACCTTAATTTAAAATACAAGCCCAACACTAATAAAAACATACAAAAATATGGCAAATAGAATACTTGGCACATCATGATATTACCGTGTCTAATTATTGTTATACTCGTACATCATACGCGATAATAAAACTGGCTTTCATTTCAGTTTCGAATTTATATTGTATATTCTCTTTTAGATCTAATTTGGAAAATAATCACTCTAATAAACCAATTTTTCTTGCTTCTAATGCCTGAATAATTTAAAATTAATTCCATTGATTCAACATAATCTAAACGAACAAAATGGTCTTTTTTCCTTCTGACTGGTCTCTCGATATTAAAATATCCAATCTTCTTTGTAATATGCCCAATTTAATTTGATGTTTACGAAGGTATTAAATAGTATAAAAAGAATAAACTTCATTATTATTATTATACGAATTCATTAAAAAATTAGATGCTTAAAAATGTATTATAAAATAAGAAAGAAATGTCTTACTAATTAAAAAGAAACAATTGATAGCTTATTTTTTTAAAAAATGAAATGAGAAATCTCTTAAATTTATAATCGTGCTTTATCCAACAACAAATCTAAAAAAAGTAAAAATAGTAATTAGGTTATTTTTTTCATCTTTTAAGATAAACATTTATTAGTCGTCGAACACTGAATGTAGAATTATTAATGAAAATAATAAATGAGGCAAAAAAGTTTTCTTAGATATGTGAATTCTCAATACGGTCTGATAAAAAAGAACAAAATTTGAAAACAAAAAGAAACACAATTTTTTTTTAGAAAAAGCGAATCAAGAATCAATCGCAGTTTTAATTGAAATATAAATCCCTAATGATAGGCTTCGTTTAATATAAATTACTCAATATAATAGTAGTAATTGTAGTTAGTTTTCTGTGTTCTATTTTAAAACATTTTCCTGATGTCATTTGAGATCCTCTAAATAAAGAGATAATACTAAGAAAAGTAATTCTCAAATGCACATGGATAATTTTTTCATAGATACATTATTTCATTATTCATTAATATTTCCTTAAATAAGATTTTGAATTTCTATGAGTAATAAGATCTTTTTAGTTAGTTTTATTAAAAAAAAAACTTTATTATCCATTTTTCACACAAAAAGGTTTGTTTACAAAATGAATAAGAAAAACATTTTTTTTGGGTAAATGTTTATTTTTTAGACATTAATGAATGTTTCCAGCATTTTTTTTCCGAAAAAATTAATTAGTTTGTTGTTTGGAGTTAGGGAACTAAGTCCTCATGAGACACATTGTGTCGAATACATCACGAAAACTCAGAATCTCATGCAGAAAAATGACTCGAACTTTGCATTGGAGTAAAATAAAAAATATAATGGAGTATATAACAAAGGCTTGTGTGATTCAATGGTAGTAAATTTTACATTTGCATCAATAGGAAAATTGAATAAATCACAGTAATTTATTAATGTATTAAATTGGGTATGAAACAAAATATCTTGAAATGTCAAGATATTTAAAAGGAAACATAATTATACACACATTATTGAAAGAATTCCGCTTAGAAAGAATTCCATGATATTTGAAAGCAAGTTAGTATTCATAAGCAATTTGAAATGATTAAGAACTGAGGAAGGATATGACAAAATTTATTTATCAAAATACTAAATAATTACATCTCTTTACCGGATGTGAAGTCACTATTATTTCTAATGCATTCGGAAACCTACCATGGTATGAGTCCTAGGCGATAATAACGGTGTCTTAACGTAGCTAATACCATGCAGATTAAACTTTCGTATGTAGAACTTACAGATTTTGGGTTAGCGATAGAATCTTAACATATAGCATCCCAGAAATTGCTATGGGCGACAATTCTGGCAATGCTGTTGGGCATGACACAGTGCCTACATCTGGGAGACAAGCCCTTGAGGTGATCATGGTATGAACAAAGCATAAGGACTGAGATGGGCGTTCACAAAAGAAACGGCCTTTGGTCGAAAGATCTCACGAATGTATTTTTGAGCCGTCAAGACTCTGTTGAAGACCAATGGATGGGGAGCGATATTGTACACCTGTATGAAACCTCACCTCCTATTTCCTAAATGTGTGACAAGCTCCCACCACTTGTCCAGCGGGGCGTTGACCACGTTTCCTAAACACAAGGTTACTATTATCATCCTCACCAAGACAAAAAACAAACAAACAAACAAAAAAAAAAAACCAGATTTATCACTAAAAAGGATTTGCTACCATTCCGCACGTCTCTATGCATCTCTTTGATTGCACCATTCTAGGGCAACGTTGTAGTACTGTCAGGAGAGATATCCGAAACAGTCTCCGTGAAAGCAATCTAGAAGCAAGCAGCACCTGTTTCTATTTATACTTATAGGATGGTACTTAAAGAGCATCGCTGTTCGCATATTGTGCAGAATTGGGGCAATTAGTAGGGTTCGAGTTTGCAGGACATTTTTTTCACGTAGGCTTAGGGAGAACTGCTCTTAGTAGCTTGCCCTAAATGTAGGATTATGAAGAGCCTTACTTGTAGACCGTATAGTTCACCCTACAGTTTACTTATTATGAGTGATAACTTCCTTGTACCGAATTCCACCAACAGCGTGAAACTGTAAATAGTGTGTCTGACACTCAATCCTACGTAATGACCATCTATTTTCATGGGCTCCTACGAAGCGATTCTTCTTCAAAGGTCCAACTACATAATAGGCAATTGTTTTATTCGTATAGGTGTTCTAAACTTCAAAGTGATAAAGCGAACGCACTAATTAGAGTCAACATTATGCTCTTTGAGAGAACATTTTAAACGGTTCTTAGTGGCATGATAAGTCAGTTGTTTATTAAAATCATTAACCCGGAATTTCTTGCAACTTTAATCATTTGCATATCTAACAGCGAGAAAACAATTGTCAGCACTATCATCTTTTCTGCTGCTTTTATAAGCGTTGTAAATTTGAACTTTATTATGGGGCTCATATATATACCTCTTCAGTATATGAACATTCCTATTATGACATATTATTTAGTCAATGAGGATAATGTACCGCATTTCTTATTGTTTATTTACGTGGTGCCGAGAAGCAATAGGGTAGCTATTTGTGACAAACTTCGTAATTTTGATCATCAGTCAAGTGAGGAGGGTGACACTTGAGCTGTTATCCTAACTCGATACTTGCACATTCGACATCAGGAGGACTTGATGTTCAAGATAGTGGTTGTTCCCATGATCATGAAACAAGTTGTTTTAATTTGGGTTAGACCCTTTTAGATACTTTATTTATACACATGAAAGGCCTGTAAAGGGTCATTGAACGGTTAACCTTCATTAGTGTAAATCGCAATTTCAGAAACAAACACATTCCCACATGACACATTCACGCAGATATGTTACACTCATGAGTCATACAAAAAAAGTACTTTCTCAAATAAGTACATGAATTACATTCACAATTTTAGCACCACTGTGATTCTCTTCCAGGTATGTTATATTAAGTTATGTGAACTTTAATACTGTTTGCTTCAATAAATTTAATGAACCAAAAGACACTCTTCATTGAAGTAATTATTCTAAATCTTAATTCTAATTCTCATCTAGGATCGGAGCCTTTTCTCTCCGATATACAATCTCTTATTTCGTCCTAGTTAGTTAATTAACAATTTAAAATCTCAAAATTATCAACTTCAAACGAATGTCTTTATTTAGAGAAGAGGATTTTGCATCACTCCATAGATTTAGTGTTCATAAGTCCTTCTACAAATAAAGTGTTTAGTTGCATCACGACTCGAACCCTCGACCCGATGGATACAACGCAGTATACAAGTTTGCGAATGACCTATAAAATAACTCGGCCACAACGCTGTACCGCACAGTCCGATAAGCGCTATGTGTTGGGTGCGATAATTATTACATTCCGTATACCCCTCGTGAATATTTTTAAAATGAAACTTACTACAAAACAGATAATCTCAAAACAAGAAAAAAAAAATTTCAATTTAACAAATTGAAATTTCAAGTCCACTAACTGAGCCTACTACAGCAAACTCCCATCCAATACAAATGTCATTAAATCAACATTATCGTAAAGGGAATATCCCATTTAAGTCAATCCCTCTTCGCAGACATATTGATCGTCCCGATGTCTTCCTGGGACACAAGATCATATATTCCACGAGAGACTACAAATGTAAATCACGCGATAAACTGCGAATCTCCATTAGATAAGCGATTAGCAGACTACCACCCATTGGCAAGATTTGCGAAATGCTCGTTATCTGTTACAATGAGTTTTAAACTAGATCTGCACGTACAACGCTAGAAATTTTACAGCTCGAAATTTACTGGCAAAATTAATCAGTTTCATTACATTCAAAATAACGCTATCAACTCTACCTAGAATAATTTAATCGTAAGTCTGCTGAAAGCGTTATTTTTTTTTTTAATTCAAATATTCAAAGATGTTCGCAGCCTTAAGTCTGAAAGGGATTTTTGGAGAATTATGGCTGAGATATATACTGTGAAAGTAAAAGTTTGAGAAAATACTCCGTAAGATAGTGTATTTCTAATAGTAATGGTATATAATTATCATCTATATTGAGTTCCAGGAGAAATTATTTAATTCTGAATTACTGAAATAAATAATAACACTAGAAAAGAACGATTTTTGAACATGGGCTTTCTTTCAAATTTCACACTTTGGGCAGCATAACTCTTTTATACTGTAAATTTTAAGAGCAAAAATGGAAGACGAGTTAAATTAAAATTTATTCAATAATTAGTTTTAATAATATATTTTATTATTTGGTACTTATTAAATTTATCATCTAAAATAAAAAAAAAGTATAAATTTTTTTAACTCAAGTGGACGAATGTTTTCTGATAAAAGAATTCAAAACGCATTAAAAGTTAACGATACACTTTAAAACCAAATACACAATGTGAGTGGGCTACGTTGCAATAAAAAATTAAAATACGTTTATTTTTCTATAACAATAAAATTTGAAATTTATTTTTCATTATTTTTATTTAACTAAATAATAATTAACCATAGAGATTTAAAGCAATGACCCGTTCAACTTGGTGAAGGATTTAACGACAATTTGGCAACTTGTCGAGAAATTTTGCGAAAAACTCCCGAACATTAGATTTTGATTTGATTGTTCATTAACTTCGTACATTAGAGTACAATAACAGGACAATAACACGAGAGTTTCTGTTGAGGATTCTCGGAAATGTAAACCACGTTAAGTTACGAGTATAACACAAGACCTGGCACCCCACTCTACAAAATTCAAAACCTTACCAATGTGTTTCATAATAAGGTTAAATGAGCATTAGAATAGTTTCATAATATTCGGATGTTTCAGCAATATGCATGGGTTCCAACGCATGTTTCTCAAATTCTCCTTTTTCTCCAATTAAGTACAATTTTTGACAGTTAAACTGATTTTACAGAAAGAGAGAACAAGAGATACGATTCTGTAATGTTGCAGAAGCGATGTCCTTTTTGCTTTCATTAAAAAAAATACGAGGGGCGTTCAATACGTTCTCAGTGCTATTAACAGATGACACTCGTTGCATCAGAAATGGTTTGTTTTTAGTAAGCATCACGAGTCACTAGATAGCTCTCACCTGGTTTCAATCTTATGGTCGATTAAATCTACAAACATGTTTATTTAGAGAAATAGGTTAAATCGATTTCGAGTGGTGGATTAAACACTTATTAGTAAAAGTCTTAACACCAAAGAAGACCAAAGCTGAGTTGGATGAAAGTCATGGTACATCTGCTCCTGTGTTGAGGCTAATGGTATATCGCAAGATACCGCATTTTCAGTTTTGTACAGAAAATCTGGTATGAGAAAAATCTCGGTAAGATGGGTGCTGTGGAGAACTCTCACTGAAAAATAAACGTAATTGTGTGGTCGATTCTGAGGTTATTTTGGTACTTTTTCGTTCCACTCCTGACGAGTTTATTCGTCGATTCATAACTGTGGGTGAAACGTCGATACATTACTACACTCTATTGACAAACGAACAGTTAAAACAGGGGGTTTGAGGACGAACGAGTTCCTAAGAAAGCAAATACGGTGAAATCGGTTGGGAAGTTGATGTCTACGGTTTTTTGGGATGCGTGCAGAATGATCTACATAGATTACTTAGAAAAAGAAAACAAAGACTAGAGAATATTGTGTGTCATTATTTGATCGCTTGAGAGAAGAAATCAAGAAGAAACATTATTATTTCTAAAAGGAAATTATCTTCTTCATCTTCTTCCAACCTCACAATTTACGCTTGCACTCTTGTTCAGTTTCAATAATCAAAATCATGAAATTACAGTTCAAATTATTACAATATTTCCGTATTTACTGTACTCATTCCCAGTAAATTTATATTATTTCTAATCTTAAAAAAAAGGGCTTGACTGATATTAGTTCTCGTAGAACGAAGATGACCCAACAGATCGCAGGATATCGCCCAAACAGATGCCTATTTTGAGGATGTTCATAAATCTAATTTTTAGGTTTCTTATAAACTTGGACAAGTACACACACACACACATACACGCACGCACACACACACATATGTGGGATGGCCTATATTAATTAATAAAAATCAAACTTTGAATTAGCACACAGACAATTAATATTGTCGTTTCACATTAACATAAAGTTTCACATAGTTGACGAGACATTTCACAATAACATTTAAAAACATTAAAACAATACTCTTCAGCGTCTTAAATAATAAATCGTCTAGAGTCATCAACAAGGCCGTCTTCCTCGTACCGATGATTACCGTCGACTCTCCTTCAAGAGTGGACTCCCTTCAGTAGCAGAGGCCGCGCCCTATATGATCGGGTGTTTCTACTACAAACCCACACTCGGCCCTCCTGGAAGAAGATGACCTCAGCTTCTTGATTCTAACAAAAGATCGTCTCAACCTAAAAAATAAAACTGAAAAGAGAAAATTAAAAAGCAGTAACAAGTTGATAATTCGAACAGCATTTATCAATCTTGGAACATCATCGTCTTTGGAAAACACTATCGTCTATAAGTATCATCGTCTAGTTTTGTCACTTCGTCTTCTTTCACTTTTCTTTTTTCTTTTTCTTTCAACGTCTTCAAAACACATAGATAAATCTAGTCATGTTTGGGGGAAAATAGTCATAATCGGGAAAAAGTCATAATTGGTAGATTCACAGTCGTGTAAATGTATAATTGGATAGTTCATGTTACGCACCATCTTCTTATAAATTCTGCACTAGTTGTAATCCGATGATGATTTATATTTTTTGTAGAACTTTCTAATGATCCTAGGTGATCTGTACGATACTTATGTAAAGGTATATCATCTTTATGAATTGGATGAAGCTTCCTTTTTTCTTTCCTTCCTTCTTTCTTCTTTCCTTTTTTACGGTTTACTTGAACTTTAAATATTTGTATTTTAGCGTCTTTTCGCAGATAGTTACGCTGTTTCTCAAAATTAGCTTGAAATTCTGCTTCAATAATTTCTTTTAATTTTTCAGTATGCTTGGTATTCATTGAAGAACAAGGTTCTATAATTCCCTGTTTTAACCCTTTAATTATTTGAGCATCAACAATCTTATTTTCAGAAAAAGGTAAACGTCGCGGTCGTTGATATATTGGCTCATTATTTTTAGTTAAAATATTTAATTCTATGTTAGTAGATTTAATCTTCTTCGGTTGGTAATTTAATATAGATTGACGCACTTCATCTTTATTAGATTTTGAAATATTATAGCCTATATTTTCTTCAATTTCATCACAATTAACATTAACTGGCAAAACCGATGTAATATTGTTTTCTTTACACGAAGACTTATTTTTTATTGAAAATCCATTTTCATTTACTAGAACTTCACCTTGCAAAATTACATCAAGTCCTATAATAGCATTATGCGGTATAGCACCATTCTCCACGACACATATATCAGTAAAACACTTAAAGTTATCTATTTGTATCTCTCCCGTAAATATACCTATGGGCTTTATTTTACAATCTCCTAATCCCGATAAAATTGAATTACACTGATTCAGTTCACAAATATTTAACTTTTCAAATATATTCTTAGAAATTAACGTAGCTTGACTTCCGGTATCTATCAATGAGTTAATATTTAAATTATCGAAACGAACCATTTTAAACAGATATGTTTGTTTTGCAATATTGAGAGATTCTACGTTATCGTTGGGTTTGGTTTCCTTAGTTAATTTCGAACATTCAGACGCCTTATGCCCAAAGTTTTGACATCTGAAACATTTTAAACCTTTATTCTTATGTGAACAAAATTTAGATAAATGTCCTTTACCACCACAATTAAAACAGAATTTAGTATTCTGATCATAATTAATTGATCGTTTATGATTCACAAAATTATCTGGTTTTTGTTTTACTTTGCTAAAATTATATTTATTTTTTTCTCTCATAAAATCATTTTTATAACCTCGTAAATCTTCAGTTTTTCGCGAAATTCACGTAAATCTTTGCAACCATACAAAACTAATTTATTTTCATTTCTATCGTTAATTCCTCGTATAATATATTGCATTAAAGCAGTATCTTCAATTCTCCCTCGATTACCCAACTCTTTCATTATAAAATAATATTCCAGTATAGATTCAGATTCTTTCATTTTACGCCTACTCAATATTTCATGCAATTGGGCTGAATTAGTAGTGACGTCGAATTCATCTATCAACACACGTTTTAATTCCTGGTATGACGTAATATTTAATTCGCTTCTAACAAATAATAAGGCATTACCACCAAGCGATTGTTTAGCGAAAATAAACTTTTGTAGGTCAGATAAATTAAAAATATTCGCAGCGCTCTCAAACTGCTCTAACCAAACTGAAATGTTTTCATGCAATTCACCATTAAAAGAGGATACAACACTTTCAATGTCTGAAAAGCTTACAGAGATGTTTTGATTTCGAGTGGTGCCATAGTCATTACAAAACTCTTCAGAATGAATTGCTGACTCATTAATGTTCTGGCTCTGCACTGATGGATTTTGTTTTGTTTCTACTCCCGTTTCGCTTTCTGATTGATTCGAATTTTGAATATATTGATAAAGCGAGTTAACATCATTTAACAAAACTAATATTTTCTTGATTATTTTGGTTTTTGTTCCTTGGAATGCAATATTCAGAATATCACAAATGGTAATCAATTCATGTAATGAAAAAGTATCATTAATAGTTTTTAATTTAGACTTAAAATTAGAGTCATTTACTGTGAATTCGGAACCAGTAAAATTTCTTATTCTTTCCGTATTTTTAGCATCGCCATCAGTATCAAAAATAAACTTATGCAAAGTCTTAATTTTTTCTTTCTTGAGATTCTTCAGTGCATCGCCTACTACATTAATATCATCAATCTTCATGTTTAGCAAATAAGAATAAATCTGACTCACCTCAAAGTCTTGAATTTATCCTTGGTCAGCACACAGTTATCCACACTTTTTTTTTATTTCAGTTCAATGTTCACAATTTAATCATGAGTCCTACACTCTCACGATTTTTATATCCTAATCGAGTCCTAATGTGCTTACATTCAATAATGCGCCTCAATCTCTATTTCTATTCCTTATCAGTTTACATCTAATTATGCTCCTCAATCCTTATCATGTACTCATATCCTTATCAGTTTGCATCTAATAATGCGCCTCAATCCCACTTCTGATTTTTGTGGGATGGCCTATATTAATTAATAAAAATCAAACTTTGAATTAGCACACAGACATTTAATATTGACGTTTCACATTAACATAAAGTTTCACATAGTTGACGAGACATTTCCCAATAACATTTAAAAACATTACAACAATACTCTTCAGCGTCTTAAGTAATAGAGAAAGATCCTTTTCCCTCAAGACAATTCACGTGTGTAGTTGCGACTTCTAAAATCATGGATTTAGAGTTCCAATAATTACATCATCCACCACATTTACCGTATTTGTTCCCAGATGACTTTATTTATTTGCAAACATAAAAATCGGCTCAAAGGATAACGATTCACTTTCGAATGAAGAGGTCATCGGTCAAACAGGAGACTATTTTGAGGATCTTCATAAATCTTACTTCTTAAATGGCTTTAAAAAGTTAAACTGTTGGAAAATTATATAGAGCTAAGTAGAGACAATGATGGAAAATAAGAAAATAAAAAAAATCTAGCTAATATAATTTCATTTGTTTCTGAGGTCTTATTGAACAATCACCGTGATGAACTTTTCCTTTTTTGAAACAGTTGCTTACTTTTTCCATACATTTGATCCAACGCATGTCTAGACGAGAAACCCTCTCTCAGATGAATTCCTGGGTTTGTTGTTGACACCATGTTTTTATGGTAGCTTCCATCTCGTTGTCAGTACGAAAGCGATGTCCTTTTAACTGCTCGTTTCTCTTTGGGAAAATGTGCAAGGTCTGGTACAGTGACAATTCTGTGCTTCAACCTTATCTCTATTTGAGTGGGTCAACATCTTTATTTCCCAGAACACTAATGACATCCGGGAACCAATCAAACTACAACATTAAAGAGGGAATATATGTAGCTTTAGGGTATAACAAGCATTTTGAAAAATCGGATATCAAATAATATATATATTTGATGAATTTCCATGAGTACATAAGTTTTGTAGTTTCTAATCTCCAAATCTGGTAGATTTCTTTGCATTGCTTCAGGTTAACCATGCGCATAATTGCATGTGAAATTAATGTTAGTACTTAATATAAAATTTAAAAGGAGAAAAGATAACAGGAAAAATGCATTTAGTTCAAGAAATTTAAGTAGGAAATTATTTTAATTAAGTAGCACGCCATTGACGGCGAAGCAGGAGAGATTCCTTTATAACTTATACTTCCAGTTAATGAGGTACTGACGTAACATATCGATGATTCGAAGGCGAAGGGCGAGTACAAAAGCTCTCTTTTGGATTGGTGGAACCGTTTTTTCCCTATTGGAGGAGAAAATGTCGAATAAAAGTTAAGGATATAGATAGTTGTTGAAAAATTATTAATATTTATCTTCTATCAATTTTCATATTGTCATGTATATAAAAATCAGTTTTCCATAGTTATTTAATACTTTGGATATTATAAAGAATATTTTCGTTTACTACTGATATACATTTGATATCTATTTGGAATTGTTTTCTATTTACACACACATTCCTAAAATTATAAGATAATGAGCCACGTAATGGTTAAGGAAAATCAAAGTAACTACAGAAATATTTTAGTAAGTTCTATTAAGAAATAAGTTTAGTCTGCGAAAATTGAAAGAAACCTCGTACATAACTACCGAATTCATTTTACATTCACAACTTTAACATCCTCATAAAAGCGAAGAAATAGAATTAAATGCATGAAATAATTTAGATGCGCTCCGAAACTGTCTCAGAGCATTTTTCAAAATTTATGTTACTTATGTCTGAAAATATATTTAAA
>BMAW01117607.1:14379-54022 GCA_019974015.1 Nephila pilipes | reverse complement strand
ATTCCATGTATTCCATTGTTATATATCCCATGTATTTATATTCCATGCATTCCATTGTTATATATCCCATGTATTTATATTCCATGTATTCCATGTATTTATATACCATGTATATAAAATAGTATATATTTATCTTTAATTTCAGCTTGTACCGTTGTTTTTATATGCCATGTATTTCATTATAATATATTACATGTATTTATATTCCATACATTCCATTATAATATACTCCATGTATTTATATTCCATTTATTCGATTATTAGATATCCCATATATTTATATTCCATGTATCCCGTTATAATATATTCCATATATTTACACTCCATGTATTCCATTATAATATATTCCATGTATTTCATGTATTTATATTCCATGTATTCCGTGTATTTATATTCCATGTATTCCGTGTATTTATATTCCATGTATTTCATTATAATATATTCCATGTATTTCATTATAATATATTCCATGTATTTCATTATAATATATTCCATGTAAATGTTCTCGAATTTTTGTCGAGTTTTCCGAGCGAGTTTGAGCGTGTATCCTTTTGCTCCAAATGATTTCTCTTAACTAATGTTGTTTCTTTTTGTTCAATGTTTTTTTAAAGTTAGATAATAGTGTTTTCTATGAAAGTATTACTACAATAGAGGCTTCTCAAAACATTCTTTAGGAATAAAAAATCAAGTTTTAATTTAACACTCTTTTTGCGAGCAATTTTAACATACGAAATCTTTAAAAAGTAAATCTTTTTTTTTTTCTTGTCTTCTTTTATATCATCACCTGCAAAATTTCTACGAATCATGAAGTAACTGCCTTAAAAAGAAACATTTTCTCTAGTGAGAATGTTCATCAATTTTAAGCAATGTAAGTATAATGTTTCCTTTCATTACGGAAATGCAATAAATGCAACTTATCAGCAGTAATTAAGGTTGAATTAATTGGAAAATGTAAAAAAAAAAAATACATATTTGGGTAACATTGTGAAATTTCAGATGCTCGTTTTCTAGTTTCCGTTTTACTAGGAAATAAGTCTCAGTTTAGATTAAAAAATTATAAATAAAATACCATTTATAATATAAAATATGCTTTAATATAGATACTAAATACTTCATTTTTACATTTATGATTAGTAAAAAAGATATCTGTTAAACATTTACGTATATTATACTAATAGGCACATAATTTTTCATATAAAACATTATACATTTCTCGAAACAACTCTCATGATATTAGATTCTAAGACTCAATTTAACATTACATTAACAAGTATTTTCAATATTTTGCGAATTCTTTGAAGAGCAAACCTAAAACTTTTCTATAGGTATTTTAAATCTTCAATTGCAAATATTCTTTGAATCATGAAATAGTTATCAAAAAGAAACATTTTTGCTAATGAGAATGTGATTTGGTATTCGTTTTTTTTTTTTTTAAGAAAATATTTGTATATACTGAAGCAACTAATAGTAATCATTTCAAACTAGTGAAATATTTTTCAGAAATAATTATCACTTCACATATTTTAGAAAGATTCAGAGAAAAGCTCACTAATTATGAAAAACTTCAGGAGCAGACATTAATTACGAAGAGATTTCAACATTGGGCTGAAAGGTCTTTCTTAGATTGAAATGAAATAAATATTAATAGAAATATGAAATATCTTTTTTTTCAGGCTATTACAAAACTTTTCCCAAATTACTTATATATTTATTTTTGTTTGGATGAATACTTAGGTATATTATTAGAAGTAAGTTTCAGAAAAATTCTCCATTCTTGGAAATATATAATACTTAATCATGTTTAATGACGTAACTTTTTTCACATACATTTAAGAAACATTACTTTACAAATCTTAAATGGAAAATTAAAATGCTATAAACATCCATTAATAATGTATCAAAGTAGGATATTCCTCGTACAAATTTGATATAATATTTTTGTCCTTTACTAACATTTTGAGTTATTTCTTAAAATTTTATTTTGTTGTTTTTTCGAATTTTTGAGGTAATTATCTAAACAGTTTTATCATCTATTCTATTTCCTTTCGTTCATATTTGGCATTACAGTGAAATCTCATTAATTTGGATCCCTTTTCATCAGATAACATGTATCAGTTAGATTTTTTTTCCCTTCAAATGTTAGAAGCTGTTTGTGAATTTCAATAATATTTATTTGTTTCATCAACAGTATTTTGAAAAATGTTTCGTTTTATTCAAATTTTACAATTATAAATGTATGATGGGATGGTGGTAAGAAGAGGACTTTGCAAATATTTTGAGCAGAAAGTGTAACGGATGCCCATTCCGGGTTGCTTCTTGTACCATAACTAAACTCACTGATTAAACACCAAGACTCAATAAGTTAATCAAAGAGACACTAGAACAATAATTACGCAATTTATTAATTTCTAGTTAATATAACAACAATTATGAATGCTCTCCCGGGCGAGGGTTTTACTGCCTTAACTCAATCTACCAATAATAATCTAACAGACTCTTACCACTAAGCCTTCCTCGACTGCAACTCAGACTCTGGAACAGTTGTTGAACCCTAAAATAACTAAATCTCTTGAATCACTCAACTTTTAATCCAACCTCCTACTTCAACCTCTCTTTCCACTTCTCCTTCAACCTCATTATCGCGACTCTCAGTCGGAGTTCATATATTTCTTAACTCTCCCGCTTCACTTCATTTCTACTTGTTTTATCAAAATCACATTTCATTTTTAGTTGGGCAAAGGTTGTTTAGCAAGTGCAATCAATCTTAATTAAAAGTCCCCAAGGTTAGTGAAGAGAAACCGCGAATAGCCCAATGTCATAAAAGTAACCAAAACCTTGGTTACTCCTCTTATCATTAAAGGCAAATGGTAAACAGTGCTATATTGTCTACATGGAAAACGCAATGAAACAGTTTTAAGTGTACTTCTATTGTTCTGATAGTTCTTGTTTATTTTATTTAAATCAGATTTATAACCGATTTTTTTAGAATAAAGATAACCACGGTAGCCTAGTAGTCATTGTCATGGATTTGTTGTCGGCGATAATTTCGTCGAATCATTGATTCGAGCTCTGATGACTCTTTGAACCCGTCGTTTAGCGAGGTTGGTACACGTTAAAAATAGTCATTTCCCATGTTCTTCCGTGGCGTAGTATGAGAGTAAGGAGAGGGAGGTGCCAGTTCACACAGGTGTAATGCTCGTCACTTAATCATATTTCAAAATTACGATGACCTTCACTAATTACCCTTGGTCCGCTTCTCAGCACGACATTAATAAACAATTACAATCGGTGCAAAGATGACTTTCTGTAAGGATGATTCATTTTATTTTTTCCACAATCCTTTTAATCCAGATTTTCGATATCCGGAACAGATGTGGTCCTAGTTAATCCGGTAGTCATGGTCAAGCGCTTGGAGTTGTTACATCGAGTCGTTGATTCAGGTGGTGATGTCATCAAAGCCTCGTCGTTTAATGCGGCTGATGTACATTAAATCTGTAGAAACTCCCAACTCCTCTCATTGGAGAGAGAGGGGAAGCCTAGAGATTAAGGTACCGGCTCGAATGTTGTTGTTAGATTTAAATATGAATGTTGAATGTTATATTTATAATAATAATGTTTATTTTGCTTTTGCTTAAGGTATTACTAAGATATACTTAATTTAATATTTAATCACCTATTTTTATTTTAATATCCGAGAATGATATTACAGTCTAAACTAATAATTTATCGTTTCCGCTTATTTTAATATTTAATATAATAATTGATTTTTATGGCAGAATCGTTTTTTTTTTATTTATTTTTGTTCTTAATATGAGAAATATTTTTGTGCTTTGGAATTTTTTGATTGTTAAAATGTAAATGATTTATGAATTTGATGAAGATATTTTCTTTCCTTGATGGGAATTGCTAATGAATACCTGAGGCTCGAAAGTACGCTTACTTAATGCTAAATATTAATCATTTAGATAATTATATTGTTTCGAGAACTTACAGAGATTTCTGTAAAAGCTTGGTTTGCTCTATCAGTCGTCCTCCTCAATTGACCAAGATTCAAAATTACGAAGACATTTGACAAAAGTCCTCATACTGGTGTTCAATGTTATGTTCATAAGCAGTCAATAAAACCAATTAATTTGACTTGAGATCTTAATATATTTTTTTTAAATTTTATGACAATGAAACACTAACACACTTTGTTTAAAGTCATTTGTTTTAAATTTTATTAATATTTGTTTTAATGTTTATATTTAATATTTTTTTAATGTTACACGTTCAATTTTTGTTCCATAAGTACTTTAGTAATAAAAAATTGCATTTAAAAGAGGCCTAGAAATTTATATTCTTTTTAAAAAAATCTTATCATAAGAGTATTTTGTTAAACAATTACAAAAATGATGAATATTTAAGAACTGTTTGAATATTATAATTAAAAAAAATGATGAGAGATAATTTATTTTGAAGAAAATTGTTGATATAATTATTCAAGCAATAATTATTGAGTTCGTCTTCATTAAAATTATTAATATTTATAACTAAAATCAAACAATAATTACTTTTAAAAATATCTTTCTGCATTTTTAATTTGACCCTATTTATAGAGAGTATTTTAGATCATAATATGAACAAAAAAATAACAAATAATTAAAACAAGTATGGATAAAATTTGGATAAAAGCATTTTATAAGTGCAATTGAGGTTAATAAGAAAACATTTAAAATTTTAATCTGAAAAATTTATTTTAATTACATATTTTTCAAAATATTTGAGGCATCTAAAAAGAATACAGTGAAATCAAAGCATACCACTAGGCCAAAATGTTCTTGAAATTAATCAAAATTATTTTTAGTATTTTTACTCATTTTCCATTAAAGTTATGTCCTTGTTCCACGTTCACGTGATATCCATGTAGGGAAGTCAACAGTGAATTTGCCACTGCAGTGATAAATCGCCAAAAATGGGTTGGCCTTAAGTGTTCAAGTGACTACAACGATTTTGTTGTGAGAGAAAAGAGTCTCCGGTCCAGCAGACCAGCGATCGGTAGAACTGAAGACAATGTAAATTTTTGTTGCGATCCTTCTGTGTATTTTAAGTTTATTGTATTTCGTGTAAAAAAGTAAACAAACGATGTATGTCGGTCAACGCTATTATTTGCAACACCTACATCACCCTTTCAAGCAACAGTTCATAAAAATCCTGAAGACCAGTTTTGGAAAGTGCTGCTGCTACTCTCTTCTACAACAACGTTAGAAGTTAAAAAATGCATCACTTAACCAGCCAGATAAGATGTCTTTTCAGCTTGGTTGATAGGAGTGCATTTTTCAGACCCACTGGACCAGGGTTCGAAACATCACTGGCGCATCAAGGTCAACTCACTCTCTTTCATCCCTCCGGGTCGGAAAACCATCGGCCGCCGAAGTGGTGACTCATGACTTGCTATCAACACTAGATAGCAGCACAACCTATACCTACTGACTGCATATGCCCTCGATGTAAAACACTCGGCTCTGTATGTCTAAAGAAGACAAACGCATTCAAAATCCCGACTAGTGATATTCCGGCTCTGGGGCACGTGTCCACGAGACTCGCCATACAACACGAGGCAGCCGATGACTCAAATGGAAAACTGTCCAAAGCAAAAACTCAATTCAACATGGAGTAGATGTATATCAATTACAGTGTTGGCTAACAAAATCAAAAAGCAACCTTCTGTACAAAAATATGTATCTCTTCGTATCATCACGATGATACTGGAGGGGGAGTATGCGGCGACTCTCTTCTACAACAACGTTAGAAGTTAAAATGCCTTACTTAACCAGCCAGAAAAGATGTCTTTTCAGCTTGGTTAGTAGGAGTGCTTTCTTTGGACCCAGTGGACCAGGGTTCGAAACAACGCTGCGGCCCTCAAGGTCACCAATCAACTCTCTCCCCCTCCTCGGGTGTCGGAAAACCACAAGTCACCGAAGTGTCTTCGACAGTTTGGTCGAATTTGCTATCACCACTTCTATATCATAGAAGAGTTAATTTCTGTTTTAGCCGTGAAACAGGAAACAAATCCAAGATCAAAAGAATAAGGTGGACGTACCTGAGAGAACTAACTTTATGCCCAGTAAAAATATTTTTATGATCAATGAGTGATATGTTGTGATGTTGTCATGTATCAAAACTCAGTCGCTTCTTAATCCTTTTTCCGATTTTTTTGGTCTAATTCCATTTCTCCACATAAAGTTCTTTGCAAACAATTAAGCGTCTGTTTGCGCTCAATTTATCAAAATTCTCGTTTGTGGTATAGGAATCCTTGAACCAAAGAAACTTTCGGATTCTCTCGCCCTCCTGTCCTGAAAGTAATCAACAACGAATGGATTTCCTTAACTCTGTTTCGAAGTGAGCACCCGTTTAAGTGGTGAATAAAGCTTTTTACTCACATTTCAAAAGCGCTTGATGGAAACTAATTGCTTAAAGAATTAAACTTTTGCCAAAATTCTTGCCAAGTCGCCAAATGGCCACCAAATTCGTTGTATAATAATTTAGCCTTTGGTTTAATTTTAATAACATTTAGCTTAAATATATTCATTTGGATAATTTTCGTTTGCTTTAATTTTAATATCAGAAAAGTTTACTATTGTTCATTTCTCAAAATTTTATTTTTTAATTTAATTCTTATATTTAATTGAGTAATTTAATAAAAATTATATAAAAAATGCAAACCTTGAGTGAGTAAATCTGTTCTTTTCAAAACTATGCACAGAACGTTTTTAGAATTTATGTTTCTTTTTCTTGTATAAAAAAAAAGATACGCAAAGTGTGAAGTTTGAAAGAAAACACATGTTCAATATATTTATATTATTTAACTTTAGGTGCTATATTATTTAACTTTAACTTAAATGTTATATTATTTAACTTTAGGTTTTATTTAACTTTAGATGCAAATATACGGGAGGAGAGTATTGAAACCTAAAAGGTTTATGCTTTTGTTTCAATGTATATGATAAATGAATAAAATATTAGTATATGATAAATGAATAAAATTAAAATATTTAAATAGAAATAAAATTTTAACGTACCTTAACTTTCGTAAAGTATTTCCTGAAACAGATGAAGTTTCCTTTTTCTCCTTTTTTTTTAAATTTGAATTTATTGGATCGAAGTTTCTTTTCTTAGCCACCCAGGGGGCTATTATTTTAGTTGGACCACTTTCTGCGTACCATATCATCTTTCAATTTTCTTATCGTTTGCTTCAATATTAATTATATTTAGATTAAATATATTCAATTAAATAAGTTATAAAATATTTAATTTTAATTACATGTATTTGATATATTATTTAATTTAATAATTTATCGTGTGCTTTAATTTTAATTACACGTTGCTGATATAACATTCAATTCAATAATTTATTGTTTCCTTTAATATTGGAAAGCTTTAACTACTGTCCCTTTCGAGATATTTCATCCTCTACTTTGATTTCTATATTTAATTGAGTAATTTAATAATAATTATAAAGAAGCACTCCTTGGATGACTAAATTTTTTCTTTGCAAAACTTCGCATAGAAAATTTTAATTTTTTTATTTTATGACTGAACTGTACTTTTATAAATTATTAAGTGTTTTTATAAACCAAAGCTACATAAATAAATATTTCAAATTATCCAAATTAACTAGAGTAAAGGAAACTATCCTAAAATATGTAATTAAGAATATTGTGACGTTGGACGTTGCACGTTTTTCTCTTCACTAACTTCGGGAAGGTTTTGGTAATTTGGGTTGTATAAAACTACAACACCTTGAAAACCAGATGAATTTTATGCAAGTGATTTGGTAAGTTAAGAGAAGATAAGAAGCGAAATGAATTGAATTAGAGGTAGTGATATATAAGTTAAATAGAATTGAGAGAAAAGAGAAGATTGAGGATAACGACAAGCTAATAGCTGTAAAGATTTTAGTAAATCTTCGTTTTTAATAGCTTATGCTGGAAGTGATTCTTTACCTAAATAATAAGGTTATCAAAATTATAAAGAACCAGTTATAATCAAGAAATGCTTGAATCGTAATAAGTTATTTCGTTAGTTGAGATTTTATTATTAGAATATAAACTAGGATTAACTGAGTTAAGAGGGATTCGGGAGAAAAATCGCTCTGGCTTATTCTGCCTTGATGTTAATAAATTGTGTTGTCTTTTTTTGGCGTATCTTCAATTGTATTTTGAACTTATTGACTATTTAATTAGATTTTAAGTTGCCATGAAGCTAAATAATAAAGGAAATACGTCACTATATATCGAAACACGTCATTTATTAGCAAATATCACTCCTATAACATTTGTTTCATTTATTAATCTTCCTGCAACATTTCTGAACATTTTTTTTTTTTATTTTTCAATCCGTAGTTTTTCTTCTTCATGTATATGCATTTCTTAACCGGTTGATTTATTATTATCAACTGTGTCTAAATAAAGCTTGATAGTATAACACTTATTCATAAATGAAAAGCCGTACTTAAATCATTTTAACACATCTAAATATTTTACTAAAACTTAAAATATTCGTTGAAGTAACAGTATTTTAGAGTTTTATGGCTGAAACCCCCTATCTTAAACTTTACTAAAACTGATTTACTAACTTTTTTCAAACTTTTTATAAATAAATTAAACAGTTTGCCATCTGAAGAAATTTGGAAATAAATCCCTGAAATTCCATTTGAATTCGAACAAACAGTATAACTTCGTAATTTACTAATTAAAAATTCTGGTTAAGAATCGAAATTCAACTATTAAACACAAGATTATGTTAATTTTATAATACTAATTTAAAAAGCAATAACAACTAAGATTTTTTTTTTCGAAGCAGAGTACTTTGAATGTAATTCCTATTCTATCGTTTCTAAAATTTAGAATGCTCCATTTGTATGAGTATAATATTCCTTAAAGGCTGCAAGAGTTTTCTAAATTCAACTGAACTGAATATGAAGTAGTCGAGATTAATTTTATATCAACATTTCTATGCAAAATCTATAATTATTCATTTTAACCAAAAATGTATGTAAAATTTGCCTTTATCGTGAAAAGATGTTGCAAATACTAATTATCTAAAATTTAAATAGCCGAAAATATTCCAGGATTTAAAAGATAAGATTTATTAGTTACCTAATTGAAAATGGTAAATTGATTTTCCGTAGTTTTCTTATAGTTTTGAAACATAAGAGAACCTTTAGAAAAATATTGCCTTTGGGACTTAATATATTGGCATATTCATCTACTTAATTGATAGTCGTTATTAATTCAATAGCATTAATTTCTAATCATTTTCATCACTACGAAAATACTTATGCATTAATTTGAAACATTATTTTAAAGGGAATCTCTTTTCATTTTATTAAATACACACTACTTTGAAGAGTTAACTATTAATGTTACTCTGAACATAGTTTTAATCTCTTACCATTGGTTGAAATTAATATTCTTCCATTTTGAATGACTTGCCTACATAACAAGTACTTGTTAAAATTAGTCGAGAATAATAACTATGATTGCTTCTTTATTTATAAATTAAAGTGAAATTAATCTTTTGTAAGTCATTTTAATAAAAGATGTATGCTCCTCTACATGTAATACCTTGGGGGCACCGATTTTCCATACTTTCATTTAAGCTGACTTACTATAGAATGAGAAGCAGTCTACAAGGAAGGAGAAAATTTTGTTCCATCTAATTTAAAGACTTTTTAAGGGACTTTAAAGGGTAAATATCTCTTCCAAAATAGTCCTAAAGTTGCTCTATTGCAGAGTTTCTTAAGCTGTGGTCTCTATCTCAAATGGGGTTGCAAAAACGAAATGTTGGAGTCGCAAAATTTTAATTTAGGCTCACTCATTAAAAAAAAAAAAAAAAAAAACATTTGTCAAAATGTATTATCATCGCGTTTAATACGTTATATTTCCTGAGAAGCGCAGTTGAAAAATCGTAATACTGTTTCAGTTGAGTTGTAAATTATATCTATAAATTGAAAAAATACCCCTAAGTTAAAGTGACTAGATTTTAATATTCGAAAAGTGGGACACCACTGACGGGAGGTGCTCTAGTTTAAAAATTTGATACCTAAAAAATACCTACCCTTGGTATCTAAATAAATTACTTACCTAAATATTCTGTATATCCTAAATATGTTGACATCACTGGCTTAACTAGCACAAGCACGCAGTACGTTGTGTATCACATGGAGACAGTTTCATAACAAAATATGCGAAGGCGTTACTTCGTGGACGACCAACAAACTCCTTAAACCCTGACCCTTCTCCTGTCTATAATTCCCTTCTATTTCTAATTTTTGTATGAGATATAATTCATTTGCAACAATGTTCCAAATGATGCTAGAGGAATTATAAAAATAAAATTTGCGAAAGTGTACAAAGCGGGACAATCTCTTTTCATTTAACAGTTACAAAATGTTTTCCCCCCTGTCAATGCCGAAAAATGCCACTGTTCATTAAGTTCAAACAATTGTGGTCATATTTTAGAAACTGATCATGGTGAACTTTGATAAGCAGTTCCTTATAATCAGTTCTCAACAATTATTTTTATTATTAAAGTACAACAAAATAAAATTTACAAAAATGAAATAAAGCTCATATACTGGTGAAATAGCTACATGGAAGCCAAAAACCGTATATTCCCTTCCCGTTCTCTCATCTTTCCCTAGCTTGTCATGCACTCTTTCTAAAAATCGGGACTTTCTTAAGACCCCTTGGGACGCGGGATAAATTGTTAAAAAGCGGTAAATCTGGTCCCCTTACCCTAAGCATTATTATCGCGTTTTTGCATTGCAATTTCAGAATTTCGGGAGCAAAATGTCACCGTACACACGAATGGTAACATCCTCCACAACACAGGCGGATAAGTCTCGGCGCTGCTGCGAACTTGTCAGAAAAAGCTTCTCCAGTACAGTCGTTTGTTTCTGTTACGTCACAAGTGTGTGCTTCACAACTTTACAATTTTATTCGATGAGGATTGATATTTATTTCAATAATTATGAAAGAGAAGTTATTTTATTTATATTTCAAGATAAAATTATTTTATATTCGAGGATAATACAAATTATGAGTATTTCATTTTAATTCTACAAAGTCAGTTTTTATTAAAATTGAATAAATTAGAATCTAAAGTTATTTATGAATAACTTTTTAATTAAATTCGAAATTAAACAATCTACATTTTTATTTCCTGAAGCTTATGTATGGGGGAAGGGGATCGTTCGAAATTTTTAAGCGTGGGGGGTAGTTATGAAAATAAGAAGGTTAATAGCCCCTGCTCAATTGGATTAAAGTATGTATATCGAACTATCCATTCCAATTGTTCCAAATTGTGACCCTTAAAATATTCATCGATAATCTTAGTTTGGTGAAGAAAGGAATTATCATTCATTCGAACTAATTAAGCACCAGTATATAAGATGACAAATGGAGAAATGATTTCCACCCGATCTCAGATTTCCTCCATAGAGTATGTAAAGGTCAATGTTACTTCCCACAGATATTCCAAGTCCAAATTATGATTCTCTCCTTTCATCAACTGTGTCTTTAAACAGTGCTATATTTGTGATATATTATACCATGTTCACTACAGATAAGCACATTGGCTGAATCATTCTCCCGGTTAAAACTGGATTAATTTATAAAGAATTTACAGAGAATTCCGAAGAAATTATCTAAAATGGCATTCATGCTTTGAAATACAAAACGTATATTAAAATTTAAATTATCATTGACATATATACAAAAATAATTTTTTTTTCTCTCATTCTAAGAAAAACAAATTGTTAATATTCATTTCAAAACTGCATAGTATTCATCGTAATAAAAAATATCTATTTCAAAATAATATAATATTCATTCAAATCAATACAATATTTACCAAGTAGCAATTAAATATTACATTAATGAAAAAACAACATATTTCATTCGGCTAAAAAGTATATAAAATCTGAAGTATCTCTTATCACATCATTTTGAAATCTCTACCTCGCATATCAAAATAAAACGTTGCCATAACCCTTTTCTTAATATTGGACAAATCTTACAAATTAAATATTCATTTATCTATCAATCTATAAGATTTCTTGTTTGTTCATTTAATTTACTTTATGTAACAGCAGTGAGGTATCACTTCATATACTTGAAAAATATTGTATTAAAAAGATTATTATAAATTAACATCAAGATATTATCACTTTATTTACAAATTACATTTTACCACACATCAAAACAAAATGTTATTATAGTCATTTTTCAATTATTTCACACATTTTAAAAATCAATTTAGAACTAACTTCGAAAATCAAGGTGTATCAAATGAAAAGGAACGAAAAGACACTGTGGGTATATATGAAGATTTTATTCAAAATATATACCTTAGGCCTGAGCATAACGATCCCATTGATTAACGAGCCGAAAGATTCCTTGTTCCCAGAATTTCTGTTGATGTGACGAGACCCAATCCTCCTTAAAGTTCTTGAGTTTGTCGTCCGAGTTGAAGCGCTTGCCTTTCAGGTGTTTTTTCAGGGCACCAAACACGTGGAAATCGCAAGATGACATGTCCGGGTTATAGGGTAGATAATCAAGCGGCTCTCCCTTACACTTGGCTACTTCTACGTATGGGATCCTGGAGATGTGTGGACGTGCCTTATCATGGAGCAGAAACTCACCCTCCGTGGGCAGCCATGGTGTTTTGTTCTTGATGGACCTATGTAGACTTAGTAGTGTCTCACTGTACACATCGGAGTAACGGTTCTTTTGTGCTCGAGGAATTCAACCAGTAGCGGATCTTAGATGTCGAAAAAGACGGTGAGCAACGCATTGTCTGCTGACACCACGGCTTTGAACTATTTAGGGGGAGGGGACGACACATGTTTCCACTGCTTGCTGTCCTGTTTTGTCTCTTGATCATAACGACAGCACCAGCTCTCATCACTTGTGATGATCCGCTCCAGGAAAGAGAGGGTTTCATGATACCGAAACAGATGTTGAAGTGCTATCGCCATACACAGCTCCTTTTTCTGGTAGATCAGCTGCTTCGGAAATCATTGCGAACACACCTTCCGAAAACGCAACCTGTCGTGAAAAATTGTCCACACGGTTCCATTGCTTACAAACACCTCCATCGCCAACAATCGCAATGGGACACGCCGATCACTTCTCATAGGGTCGTCCAGCTTGTCGATGAGATCAGTCGTGATGATTGTGTTTGCATGACCCAGTCTCGGGTCATCAACTAAACTCTTAAGGCTTCGAAAACGGGCTCTCCATTTTCTCACTGACTTGTCGGACTCATCGTCTTCCCCGTATACGGTCTTCATCCGGCGATTAATACCGTCCGGTTTAACACCTTCCGCATCACAAACTAGATAACGCCTCTCTGTACCTCTATCATCGAATTTTGGAATGTGAACGCCATCATATCCTCAAGCGCACTGAACTTCAATTGTACTGCGTAATTTATAAGATCTTTTGCTCTCTCCTGCGCGTGCTCCTATCCAGTTCGGAAACCTCATTCGTATCCATAGATGGCTCGATAAGTTCTCTCATATCGGCAAAGAGAAATATGTTAATAATTACGTTGTTACGACGCTTCGTAACTTTTTATTTGTGCGTGGGAATGCCCTTTTAATTCATTTATATAATACACAATATCATATTCATTGCATCAAAAACTTTTTAAAAACCGAATATTAAGGCAGATTAATTCCAAAACTTTGGAAATATAACACAACATATGAATTATTTTTTTAAAAAAATCCTTAAAAGCTATTAATTAAATTCTAATACACGTTAACTGTTTCATTTCTTAAGCAGAAAGTATCATTAGAAAGCCAATAATAATTTTAAATGTACGAAACATCAAGCAATTTTGTCATTATATTTTTTGAACAAAGATAACACACAAATTTTGTGTTTTCAGTTTTGATATACACCTTTATAGCATTAAAAAATAACAGATTAGTTTCACTTTCAGACAGTTTAATTTCACTTTCTCAAAAAATATTACATTAAAAAATGAAATATCAATAAAATGACGTTATATACATTTTTAATAAATAGAGAAAATAATGTATAATGTTACTTACTTTTAGACTTACATCATAAATTGAGAAATATTTTTTCAAAATTTGTATCCAACTATAAAGAGTTACTACAAATGTTATGATTCAGTTCAGCGATATCGTAGAGAATAATTTAGGAAGGTGGGCATTTTTTTCTGAATCCTTATGTTAGATGATACATTTTAAAATAATACAGGTAGGAAAATAGTACATAGAGCTTGCACATTATTTTTTTTGGTTGTCGTGGATTCTATTTAAAAATTAACAGTTTTGTAGATTGCTTCTGCAGGAGAAAGTTTTGCAGATTTCTTCTGCAGAATAGAAATGGATATCTGTCTCTTTCATTCCAAAAATATTATTCTCATGTTTGCAGTCGGGCATAGCTCTTTCTCTCCCCCTAAAAAATTTCCGTTTCAATATCACAGAAAACGTATAGTTAACGTTTTAACTTTCTTAAGAGCTGTCAGCCGGCGGCGAAGACCACGGGTGCTATCCTATCGACTATTAAAATAAATTTAGTTGACGAGTAAAAACAGCATTAAAATTCCGGACTAGAAAAAGAACACCATTTCCAAATCAAGTCAATTTATTTCTTTCGAATCAGAAAAAAAAAAAAAAAAAAAAATACATACAGATGATGAACGCCATTAGATTCCGAGAGTTACAGGAAAAATATTTCAGGAGATCAGCAGCAAGTTGTAAGCCGTATTGGCCTAAACGAAAAAAAAAAAATGTGAGAGAATTCTACCTTAAACTGAATTTTTATGAAGGGACTTTCTTTAGATCATGTGGTATTAGATGAAGGGATTTTGAAGGAATTCTGCTGGTGAAGAAAACCCTTGTATGGATTATCCCAACTTGTCTGTGACTATGAGTAAAGTCGATTTGGTAGTATTATGAGCGCGTGATTGTATAAATTAAAAACTAAATTGGAATTGTATCAGGAAACAAGAATGAGATATTTACTGAGAGTTGGAAGAATGGAAAATTTAGGAAACTAAATTATTTTTAAGATATATACATACATACACACACACACACATATATATATATGTATATATATATTTAGCGACATTAATTAAAACATTCTATAAATATGGTAATTACAAGATTTAAGGAAAATACTAGTTTTATGTAATAAAACTAATCTATATCTTTAAGATCAGTGAAGAACAACTAAGAGCTGTTGTTGTAGTACGTATACTAAAATTATGTAGAAATATTAGTTTTAAATACTTTTATATTGTGCTAATTAAAAACATTGCATCAAAACAATTAGGATATGTTAGCTTAATAAACCTTTAGGATTAAATAATAATTAGTGTGATATTAAAAAAACCAAAATCATTAAGATGTGATCGCTTTATTTCGCACGTAACAGACTAAAAAGAAGAGAAAAAAGAGTTATTTCAAATAACAGTACACCTTCCAAAAAAAAAAACGCACGTTCGATATACTCATGTATATTAGTTTATTTTAGTTTTTATTACCGCAGCACTAGAAGCAACATGAGGGCTATTAGCGATAGACCTCTTAAATTTGAACCTCGGTCAAGTGACGAGGACGACATCTGAGTTGGAACTCCCCTCTCTTAACTTCCATAACACGCCAATGGGAGGACTTTGGGTCCCGACAGATTTAACGTGCATCAGCCCCGTCTACACGGCTGGTCTTTCGCAACCATGGATGGCAACCCGCGACTGAACGAAAATCGCCGGTCACGAGTCCGAAACCGTGATCACTAGGCTACCTTTGCCCCCATACTAAAGTATATATATAAATGTAAAAAGAAAATCGATTAATCTCTTTCTTCTTTTTTTATTTGTTACTTTTAACACCATTTACCATAGAATCGCTCAAAAATTGTTTTTCAGATAAGATAACATTATAACTTAAAAAAGTTTTTGAATTAATTTAAATTTTACCTACAGATGCGTATTTTATGACCTTATAGGGCTTCAAAATTAGATAGACACCCAAGAAAAGTTTTATTAATGTATTGTCTTACTGTCAAAACGGCATTTTATACAAATATAAACAAAAATTAAGGGTTTCTGAAAATCATGGTGGTCACAAAGTAAATAAATATATTGACTTTTTGTAAATTGTATAATACAGAATATTACCTAATCTACAGAATATATTTTTCTTTTGATAATGCAGCTCTTGCGTAAGAAGCTGTAGCATTTTGAGTTCTGAACTAATCTCTTGTGATGTAAGAATATCTTTCTTCTACTGCTACTGATATAAATTTGATTACATGTTTACACATGAAATGAATAAAAAGATATAAACAATAATTATTATAGTAGAATTATGATTAAATATGAGATACATTAGGAAGTAATTAGTGATAATTGAGTTTCTGATGGCTGGAATGAAGTCGAAAAATTGAAAAACACGCAACTATTATTGCCAATATCCCTTTCTATAAAAATTTATTTTCAGGTTAAGCGTTTCACTTTTAAATTTAATATTTTGAAAAACACCTATCTTGTAGGTAATATTGTCAAAAAAGATAATAAAGTCACTTTCCAATCTTCCTCGATAAATCTTTTTGTAACAAGTTTTACTCAATTTAAGGTATCCGTACACCTTTAAAACGTCAATTTTGTCAAAATTTTTGATTTTCTAATTTTATTGTCAGTTTAAAATACAAACTTTTTTCTTTCTAATAGTGTTTGAATTTTGCTTATATCTTTGCTTATTACAAATTAAGTTACAATGATTTAAATTTTACTCGGTATTAATTGCATTGAATTTTACTAATTTTTAATTGCATTTAAAAGTTTGTTTTTGATTTTTTTCAAAAAACATTTTTTTGGACATATTCACATATGGCATCTTAGATATCAGAAACAGTTACCAGCCAAATTAATTTATATTTTGCAAGTATCTTCCTTATATAGTTTTTAAGAAGCCCTACTGTTTTCAGGGTTGTAAAAGTTTTATGTTTTGAGTAACAAAGATATAAATCATGTATTGTTATAAATTTTTTTTTGGTTTTTCATTTTTAGTTATTTGACTCGAAACTCAATCAAAAACGTAGTATTATGATTATCATCATGAAAGTAGTACCAGCTCCAAAAAGTGTTATGATGAATAAGATAAAATTTACAGAATAATGATATTTTTGTTTATTTTTGAGTTACGAGCGTTATTCTGATAATCAATTTATGTACTATTTTCATCATATTTTCCAATCCAAAAATTTTTTTTGAACTAAAAGCAGATTATTAAATATTTTTTTTTATAGTTTTATGTTATATTTTAGCATTAAAAATATTTTGATAACAAACATCAATGTATTTCAAAATCTTTTCTCCGAAGTTGTACGGATACCTTAAGCAAAAGAAGAAATGAAGAAACGATGCTATTTTATTATTTTAATGAACAATATTTTTTTATCAAATGAATCAATTGTAAATAAATTAAAACCATCCTTTAAATAAAAGCATTTAATATACCACTAGTTGGAACAATTTTAAATAACCATCAGAACGAAATGATTACACCAACCTGTTAAATGAAACTTGTTTATGATAAATATTGTTATTCAAAATTATTAAAGCTTTGACTATAATCTTATATTTTAATTTAACAGTCATTCTTTATCATTCATAATCAATGTTTACCTCATTTACATTCACACTAGTCTCTTCTCTTTTATATTCTACGCTACAGAATAAAGGGGAATTACTTCATATAAAAAGCGCTGTCAATAACTTTAATTTCCCGCTATCTCTCGAACTTTGTATCGACGAGTTTCTCAATGAATCAATAGAAGAGAAAAAAATCTTAAATAGAGCTGTTAAACATATTTACCGTTTGTTTCACGTCTATCCAACAGGTAGTACCAACAAATTCTCTTTTAGACAGCCTGAGCTAATATTTGATAACAAACGTCACTTTTCCTTTAAGGTACATCCATCAGTTCATGTTTTCTTAAGATCCTTTTGTCTACACTGTACAGCTGATGTTCACTCGCTTGTTAGCACTAGCTTGATTTTGGATGTGAAGCTTTATCTTAAGCAGGAACGAGTGAACGTTATATTGCGCGGGCGTAAAAACCAAAAACGGCCAAGAGTTGATAATTTAGAAGCTTATCAAACAAGAGCAAAGTCATTTATGGGATAAAAATAAGACAAAAAAACCCAGCCTAGGTCTTTTCGGTTACCATTAAAATTCAGAATTTATTATTTTCGGAACAGATGTAGTATAACATGTCAATTGAAAAGTCCCCGGCCTGACACATAGATGGCGATACTAGAATTAAATCCACATGTTTTTTACTTAACCCTAACTCTCAAAAGATGCGCGTATAAGATTGACAGCTGTCGGATGAATAGTTTGTGAATTATAGCATTTTGAGTGAAGCAACTTTTGTTATCGTGGAAAAAATGGATAAAAAGGAGTTTCACGTGTTGATAAAATATTGCTTTTTGAAGGGAAAAAATACAGTTGAAGCAAAAACTTGGCTTGATGCCGAGTTTCCGGACACTGCTCCGGGAAAATCAACCATTAAGGATTGGTATGCTAAGTTTAGACGTGGGGAAATGAGCACCGAAGACGGTGAACGCAGTGGACGCCCAAAAAAGGTTGTTACCGACGAAAACATTAAAAAAATCCCCAAAATGATTTTGAATGACCATAAATTGGAATTGAATGAAATAGCAGACACTCTAAAGATATCAAATGAACGTGTAAATCATATCATTCACGAATATTTAGGTATGAGAAAGCTCTGTGCAAAGTGGGTGCCACGCGAGCTCACTTTTGACCAAAAACAATAACGAGTTGATGATTCGGAGCAGTGTTTAAAGATGATCAAGCGTAATAAACCCGAGTTTTTGCGTCGATATGTGACAATAGATGAAACATGGCTCCATCCTTTCACTCCGAAGTCCAATCGACAGTCATCCGAGTGGACTACATACGATGAACCCGCTCCAAAGCGTGGGAAAGCGCAACAGTCGGCTGGCAAGGTTATGGCGTCTGTATTTTGGGATGCGCAAGGAATAATTTTCATTGACTACCTTGAAAAAGGAAGGACTATCAACAGCGACTATTACATAGCATTATTGGACCGTTTGAAGAACGAAATCGCCGATAAATGGCCGCATTTGAAGAAAAAGAAAGTGCTGCTTCACCCAGACAATGCACCGTGTCACAAGTCAGTGAAAACGATGGCAAAAATACATGAATTGGGATTTGAACTGATTCCTCATTCACCGTATTCTCCAGATCTGGTCCCTAGGGACTATATCCTGTTCTCAGATCTCAAAAGAATGCTCGCTGAGAAGAAATTTTCGTCGAATGAAAAGGTGATCGCCGAAACTGAAGCCAATTTTGAAGCAAAGGACAAATCGTACTACAAAAACGGTATCAAAAAGTTGGAGGGTCGCTATAATCAGTGTATCACCCTTGAAGGGAATTATGTTGAATAAAAAAAACTAATTTTGCCAAAAAAATGTGTTTTACTATGGTAGGCCGGGGACTTTTCAATTGACCTATTATGTTGGATTTTGGGCTATTTTGATTATTTTTTTTTCTATGATAAGGAATTTGATGCCAAATTTAATGTATACCAGTCACCTTATTAAGCTTAAATAACGCACATATTAAGCGAGAGTATACAAAAATTGGAATTAAGAAACTACATAATAGAAGAATTTTTAAAATTACATAAATTTTTCAAGCAAACAGTAACCACCAATTAAAATTAAAGGATTGACAAACTTCGAAATATAATTTTTGAGAGATATTTTAAGCCACCACAAAATTACAAATATGCCAAACGTGGCGAAATAAAATATAAATTAATGTCCTTGCGTAATCTACTTGTTAAACTTATTTGCATTTTCTTTTTATATCATATAAATTAAGGAAGCAGAAGTTCAATTTAATCATGTGCATATAAAGAGTTATTAATTACCATAATTACTAAAAACATGTAATTTAAATAGCTTTTTTGAAAGCTTGATAATAAAAATAAACATCTCGCGTGAACCACATAAGTAAGTTGAACTTATTACAATACATTTGAGTCCCGCAAATGTCAATGGTCAAAAATGAATGAGAAATAAATTAAAAACAGGTCAAAAAAAGAAAAATCTAGTCTTAAGAGATATTGGTTATAATGTTAAGATTTATGAAAAAAAAATTAAGGTATATACATGAAGATGATTATGATAATAATAGTTATGATTATACATTATTTGAATTTTTATTAATTTACATTCTAGTAAACAATAATTTCAAGTTATTTAGATATATTAACGATCTTAAAAATTTTAAAATTAATCTCAACCCAAAAATTAAATCAGATTTATCTTTTTTTTTCTCCTTATTTAAATTTCATTCAAATTGATGTAAATTCGTATGAAGTAGGTCTTATAAGTTTTAATTTAAAAATTTAGTTTAATATGATTTTTAGTAGCGTGTTTGACATGAGAAAACATTATTGTTTCAATAGTAATCCATTCTGATCTTTTTCTGTTTTTCTTTTTAATATTATTTTATGAATAATTGTTTTCAAAAGGATTTTAGTTTATATTTTTGGTGTTGTAACAATTTTTAATAAAATTTTTAAAAGAGGATAATTACACCTATAGTTCTTGAATAACCCTGCTTAACAGTCAAAAGTCTGTGGCAACATCCAAAATATTATTTCCTATTTTTGTCTTTTTTATTTTTATTTCCTTTCAAATTTCATACTTTATACACACTCTCACACACATACACTCATTCACTCTCTCTCTCTTTCTCTCTCTCTCTCACATATATATATATATATATATATATAATATATATATCTGTGTGCGTGTGTGTGTCTGTGTACTAATGTGCAAAATATAAGTAAATTTTCCGATTGTGACGTAATTCAGACGTGACTCTAAAAAGAAACAATGCAACACTTATAGGTTGAATAAAGAATATTAATCGAAAATAAATTGCACACCTTTTTAAAGGTACGAATCAGAAAAAGGCTTCATTGATAAAGTTGCTTCAGTAAAACCCATTGTCTGGTCATTAGGAAGAACAACAAATCGAAGTTTTTTTGTAAGGGACTTGGTAAACCAAAGTTCCTTAGTAATATGACCTCCATTAGCTGCAATAGTTGTATCATTGTCTGTTCATACTCAGCACCAAATTATATAGTAGTTCTTAAGATAAGAGTTGCTAATCTTCCAGCATCATATCTTTCAGCCGTCTGGTGTTTTCTGGAAGATACGGTCTTATTGTAGGGGTCTCTCCAAATCTTCCCTTACATATTCGATTGGATTTAAATCATGGGAGTACGCTGGCTAATCCTTTCTTCCGATATCCTTGCTTTCCAGAAGCTCCTCAATAGTATAGGTCCTATGTGTACGTATATTGCAGTCCACAAAACTAAAGTCTAGGCTAATGGCACCTCGGAACAGACGTACGGGGAGGAGGAAAACAATTTCCTCGCAGTAACGATCTCCGTTAGGTGAGCATCTGTCAAAATCATGGAGCTCCGTTCGTCCATTAAACATAATGTCTCTTAACAAAATCAATCCGGGACCACAATAACTGTCTCTTTTACCGATGTTAATGGAATAAACCCTTCTCCCTACCTTCCTTCATATCAACTGATGCTAAGATTACTACTTATAATGGAAGAATTCTCATCAGTAAACGGAACGTGACTCCAATAAAATGATCATCTGTCTCAGTTTTCACGTTACTGTAAACGGTGTCGATTATGAGCTGCTGTTATTGGTAAGCAGCATTCAGGATAATGAGAGAATAGGCCACCTATTCTCCCATGCAAATATCTGGCAATAGTAGACTTTGATACCTGTCGTCCTGTTGCAACAGCTGAGCAATGTTGCTCAATTTCTTTTTCCGATCTTTTAATTCCTGCGAAACAATTATACCGGTCATGACTTGCTTCCATTTTCTTTGGCTGACCACCACCAATCTTTTTATAGTTGCACCTGTCATTTGGAAGGTGTTTCAAAATCTTAAATGCACACTTTTATGAATTCTAAACTCTAGCACAACACTCGCTAAACTACGCCTTTCTTTAAGTTTTCGACCATTATTCCACAAGTAAAGAATTTCTGGAGATATCTTAAAGCCATCATGAAATAACAATTTATCTTTCACCTCGAGAAAATGTCTGGAAATGAGTTCTTCCTTCTTTCTACGTTGCCTTGGTACTGATCGTACGCATTTCAAGCGTTTGAATGTCGTGATGTCCCTTCTGATGTCGTCGTGCTGATATTTGAATATACGAGGGTCAGTGAAGAAGTTAGTTGTACTGCTAAAGAAAGCAAAAGCAAAACAAGATAGAAATTTACAATAACTTTATTTTTATCTTAAGGTTTCATTCAAAATTTAATTTTTAATGTAATTACCTCCATTATTTAAGAATTTGTTGAGATTTGATCCAGTTTTCCAATACTTTCTGCGAAGAATTTCCGTCTAATGTTCAATAACAATTTTCAAGTCTCAGGTTTCCCCTCCACATCCAAGTTGTCTCGTCCCGAGAGTGTGATCCCACACTTCCCACCTAAATCTTTTCAGCAGTTCTCATATTGGTTTGGCTGCGTACGAGCAGCGATTTCAGAATTTGTCGTAATTGATGGTCTTCACTCGCGCTCAGCGTCTTCAATGTGTTTACGTCTGTTCTGGAACATGTTCTAATAGCTTCACGTGAAATAGCATTTTCGGCATAAACATCATGCAACTACCAATTATTTTCAATGTAGTTATACCTTTTCGCCTCACAAAAAACGAATCATTGCACACATTTCCAATTTAGATGCTACTTGAGGCCTGTGATACATGTTTACAACAGATTATCAGAAAAAATAAAATACCATCATGAAAGCCACAATGTCACACGATAAGATAATTATCAAAAATGTTGCCACTCAGTTTCATCAAAATAACTTTAACTGAAAGATTTTACGAAGAAGTGCAATTAACTTTCTGACGGACCTACTCACACAACCCTTCTACGGAGCTACCTTTTTATCGTACTGGTCTATAAAAGCAATAGTCAACAATTTGGTTGCTGTAAGTTGAAAAGTGTATTTGTTACTTAAGATTCGCACGCTTATTTATATGTAGGTCGGGTAAGTTATTCATCACTCAGAACTCGACCGTAGAACGGTTTCCGCCTCATCACCAGCGAGTGTTGCTACTGGTAGAGCGACATTCCACAAGGGGAAAGAAGGTGCTTTGAAGGGGACGACGCCATTTCAGACTTGATGAGATACAAGAAGTGTTTGTTATCTCTCGTCAGGTGGTAGAGCCACCATCACATAAAATTTAACCGAATAAGTGCATGGAACACTTATACGAATTGTCTTCGCATATCTGTGTTGCAAATATTACTTACGCTTAACTACTGTATTTAATTGTCAGTATTAATGTCGGTGTAAATACAAATGAATAGCTTCATATTAACCTGAAATACTCATCAGTGTGAATCATGGACATAACACACACACTCTCACACACACACACATATAGATGATTTTTTTAGTGTTACTATATGGCAATGTCTATAAATTATCTATAAAACGATTATGTATCCTTAAGGTGACGATCTAAAATGTTACTCGATATGTAGCACTTTCTTCAAGAATGCAACTTTGTTATAGTTCTTTGAAAAAAAATAAGCTCAATGATTATTTCAATAATATCTTAAATCGTATTCTTTGTCATTTAATTTTATTTCGTGATTTGTCTACACATTGAGTATCAGGTGAATATTTTTATTGCAATGACGTTTCAGAATTTCACCTACAAACTTTCAAATACAAAAAAAATCTAAGAGAAAAAGAAGAAGCATTTCCATTTTGCTATATATATATATATATATCATTAGACTCGGCTTCTGAAATAAAAAAAAATATTTTGTAAGCAAATTCTTGATGTACACTTCGGTATAGAAATGTGAAATTAAAATTCATGCGATACGGTATTATATCTCATTAAATTTTTAAATTATTCATACATATTTTATTATTTTTTAATATATTTTTAGAGGTTATTTGAAAAAAAATATTTAATTATTCGACTACTTTTGAAAGTAATACCTGTTTTAAATATGTTCCCAAGCCATTAAATGCATTGAAATTTAAAAATGAGTATTTGATCTTACCCAATAAGCTTCAAATAATTTATTTCAATTCAATCCGTTTTCAGCCATAAAGACTAACACCTTCTCATATAACTTCAGTATCAGTAACGATTTAGTGAACAACTCTATCATTTCTTCAGGGAACAAGGTTAAATTAATTGATAAGATTATTTAGAAGCCTTATTTATAATTTTGCAAGTCAGCCAAACTTTCTTCTCTTAAATAGAGTTAAATCTTTCTCAGATATAAATAGCTGATTACTTAAATGATGGAAGATACAGATGAATATACCCGTAGGTTGTGCATTTTAATACGTAATGAACTATATTAAATTTTGAGCTAGGTAATATCTGGAATGTATTTAAATCTGGTAGAAATATTTCATTGCAGTTCTAATCATGGCATGTATAATGGAATAAAGTTTTGATAAATAAAATAAATAATCTACATGCGATCCTTATTGACAAATGTGAAGTTGTTTGATTAAGCTATTAATAGAAAGTTAGAGCAAAATGAAGAATTGTAAATGTTTTTAATTATTCCAACACCACGCGTTTACTTATTTAATTTATTAATTATTATCAGTGTGTAAAATTATTTTGGTTCTTTTTCAATAAACATAGCTTTGACATCAAATATTTCACGGTAATAGGTAATTTGGGACAAATGTAGCGAATTATAAGTATTTCATGGAATTAAATCATTTAAGATACTTCTTTTAAAACAAATTTCTAAAAAAGTTTCATTCCTAGCAATAATCAAGAAATTTCTATTTTGTTAAGGTTACGGATAATCTTGCTGGTGAAAGTCATTAATATTTAACAACAAGGGCTATACAGAATTTTAATTAATTACTTTCATACACAAAGAAAATAATTATCTTCATTGTCTCTCCAGATACCTTTAAATATTGTTTATAAAAATTTGGAATATATACTCTTCCGTATAAAATGGTACTAAATGATCGGAAAAATGATTTGCAACTAGAAGAGAATATTTAATCCAGAAAACCAAAAAAGGTAATGGTGACCTTGGATTCAAATAAGGTCATGAAATGTCTTAAATTTAATTTAATTTCTTAATTGTTCCCAAACTTTAACAATCACAGTTTATTTCCTGATACAATTCCATTTAACACTTCCGATTATTCAATTACGTGCTCTAAATCTACATAATTCAGTATTTCGCCACACTTCAAACCCGTTGATATAATTCGTACTAGACCTTTCATTTCCGTATGAAATACCCAAAGCTATCTTAATCTAATACCAAGTGATCTGAATATTTCCTGCATTAGCTTTCAAAACAGGGGATGTTTCGCTCACTTCTGATTTAACCACTGAAATGAAAGAACCCATATTGCATCATATCCATCACTATCTCGATGTACTGCCTGTATTTTGTAAGTATAACTTTAAGTATTAAAATCATAATTTCAAATACTTAAAGTTTCTTTGTTGTGCCACATTTGAAGTAAAATATTTCAAATAAAATATTTACAACTTATCAAAAATTTAATATTATCAATTCATTATATAAAGCTTCAATTAAATATTTTATACCTTCCCTTTATAAAATAACCAACATTTAAAATGTCTATTACACCTGTTATAGCAAATACAGGTGCATTGTGTTTACAGGTGCAAATAATGCTTTGTTAACTAAAGAGTTTCTTCTTCTATGCTGTCCGTTACCTGTTCCGTCCTCCTGTTACTTTCCTGCATTATCTTACGAATAACTCTTCCAATCTATCATTGCTGCTGCAGATTCCTCTTTCTACATCTTTAACTGGTTCCCCTTTTTCTATCCAATGATCTACATCTCAATTATATAGCTAACTTTGCTTTGAATATTTTTCAAGGTGAGTTTGTAGAATCATCCAAAATGTTAGAAATGTCTGCAATGATAATTAAAGGGAAGGTGGTTTCCCAATCGCTATAGTGTGTATTAATTGTTTGTAATCGAAACGAAAAATAATGTATTTATTATTGAGTTTCAAAATACAATTTTAATTTATTCTGAAAATATCTGCTGCCCAAACATGCGTGGATCTTATCTGCACTTGAAACCCTTTCCAACACTTAACAATAGGTGAACTTTTTTTACTGCTCATAAGGAGTTTGAGTAAATTACTTATATCTTTCTTTCAAACTCTGTACGATAAATTGATCTAACTTTAACTCGAATGAGTAGTTTATAATGTCATATACTTAGCATAATGTTAAACTGGTCATTCACAGACCATTTAACTCACTAATTCTTATTCTAGAGGGCAATTTAATGAATTAAAAATTGCCCTCGAGGTAATTGTAACTAAAAAGGTGACTTTCTTTGTAACGGCGTCTTATCTTTTTGTGGACAGTTAATTTGCATGCCGATAAATCACGTGACCGGCGTTCTAGCTGCATATTTCTATCGAATGGGCCGCTCTTCTCTTTTCTCATTTCCTGTATAGCTGCGAAGTGCATTCGGGTGTATGATGAATTGCTCCCCATAAGTAAAATGAATAGTACACTTTACTAAGAAACATTGCTGAAGCTTCAACAGGTCATTAAAAACAAGTGGAGAGATAGAGATAGTGTTCCTGCGTCACAATGTGCAGCAGCACGTAGCCATGTAAATCCTCTTACAGTCATGCAAATTTGGATGGAAAATACTGAAACATCCTCCATATAACCCTAATATTTCTCCATGTAACTTCCAAATATTCTGCATTTTAATGAATAGTCAACGATTCATTTGTTTTGAGGAATTACAAGAAACCGAAGGAAACTAGTTCCATCCGCAATCTTGGGTTTCTGCACTGAATTCATCCATATCCTTCCTACATACTGGAAGCGTTACTTTAGCCAACATACAAACTACTACTACTACGAATGTTAATTTTTGTGTAACAGAGTGCAAGATCTATAGGTACAATATTATGCAAGCAAAATATTCTGTGATTATAATATTCTTTACAAACAACAGTAGTCGCCTTGTTGGGGAGGGGGAAAGATTGGTGCACGTATGCTTACTTTATATATTATATATATATATATATATATATATATATATCTTAAAATAATAATTATCAAATTTATGATGTGTAATTAATAATTAACGAACTTTATTTTTCTGCTAATGAATAAAGAAAAATCTGACAATGAAGTGCAAGATACTTCCTTACTAAATATAAGCCGTCTAAAAAACTTAAAGTGAAGACCATCAATTTTGTACATGCACATTTAGGTAACGAACGAGCAATGGATATTCTATCATTCACATCATCGAATTCATTAATTACATACGAGGATTTATTGAAAATAAATACCTGCCTGGACATACCTGTCTTATTCATCATGCTGTTTTCTTAAATCTTATTGTATCTGAAAGATTCATCTATTCTTTATGTAAATCACTTGTTAGCCTTGTTCCAAGATATTCAGGGTATGGAAAACTGATATATCAATCGCAGCAAACCCAATGGGAGACAGGAAGCATGATTCGGGTTTCTGAGATCGTAAATCCTGTAATTATTTAAAGATCTTGAAGTCTTAATAAGTACGAATATCTTATAATTATTAGAATCTACTAGATCGGATTAAAGAATATTGTTACATTAATGATTAGGGAATTTACTATAATGTGCTAACAATCTGGTATTATCCCATACTATTAGAAAAGGAATATGGAGCGAGGTTTGAATTAAAATGTTGCTTCTATGTCCCTTCCACTAATTCCATTTACCTACAAGTTTATTTGTTTCTTAATTTTACTAATTATTGTTGAGCGGAAAATTACTTGTATCTTCAAGCAAAGCTACGGTTTCCTAAGACATAGGTACCTTTATTTAGAGTTTGTAACATTGCGATGGAGGGCATCAGCAATATATTACCTATGGAAACCAGTGACATCAATTAGCAAGCTTCTGCAAGCTTTGGACGATCTTTTGGAAACCATGTCATCTGGCTTACATAGACAGCCAAGTGACGTCATTTTAGTGACGTCATCCACCCTAATACTGTGGTGGCAGAAAAAGACTTTGCTTATCTTAGAGAACGTAGCTTTATGCACATGTGTTCATTGTTCTCAGGTGTCTGTTATACTGAGGTGGTGACCCATACGGAGAGGAGATTCAAGCAGCGAGACAACATTACACTCGACTTTGTTCCTAAAAAAAGATTCACATCTTGGTAAAGATTTAAGTTACCTTTCTATATGAGATATTATGTTCATTCTGAAAACGATTAGAAAGCGGACATTGCATCCTAGTGTCTACAATAATCTTCAGGCAAGTCTCACGACTACACAAATACATGGAAAGGGATGGATGCTATGTAAAAAATTCGTAGTGCGTTATATAGAGGATAAATGAGTCAATCAAGTACAAAAAGATATCTGCTTGCTTCAAGAAGAATACAAAATAGATATATGACACACTTCCATTAAATATCGTTTATGCTCAGAAATTTCGGGGGAAATGAACTGAAAAACGATCATAAACCTTCACCAAATAAGAACCTGGAAAGTAGTTAAAAAGAAAAAATCGAAAAGAAAAAGAAGCAAGATAAAAAAAAAAGCTGCTAAAAAGTGGAAAATCCCAGAGAACCAAGCGCTAATTGTACGACCGACCGAGGACCCATAGAGAGGCTCAAAACTCTTCAAACAAAGATCAAAACTTGTGTACTGTGCAATGAATGTGGCCTCATTGGTAATGACCATTTTGTATGAATAATTAAATTTTGTATGCATATATACTGCTGTTTGTAGAAAATGCAACACCATGAAAGAATCATCAGAATCAAATGAAATTTAATGCAGAAACGACTTGTACTGATACAAATAAATGATGAAATTTTCAAAACAAAAGAAACAAATTAAGCGTCCGAAATCAGTATTTGGTGCAGCCACCATGCGCTGCAATAAGTGCTGCTATACGACGTGGCATGGAGTCAAACAGATGTTGAATATCTGCTTGAGGAAGAGAATTCCATATCGCTTGTATGCGCAACCAAAGTTCGTCTTTGGAAACTGCAGGACACGGATCACGAGCGAGACGCCGACCAACCATATCCCACACGTGCTCAATAGGCGACATATCCGGTGAATAAGCAGGCCAAGGAAGAAGTTGCATGCGTTGTGCTGAACAGAAGTCTCGAACAGTCCGCGCAACATGTGGGCGTGCATTATCCTGCTGAAAGATAGCTCCAGGGATGCCTTGAAGGAAAGGAACGACTTCGGGCTGTAGCACTTCACGGACGTACCTGTTGCTATTGAGATTACCCTCAATTCGTATCAAATTGGATCGTCCATGATACGAAATCGCACCCCAGACCATAACTCCGGGTGTTCGACCACTATGTCGTTCAATAATACACTCAGGAAGGCAGCGTTGACCGGCATAACGTCTAACACGAACACGGCCATCATGGGTCCACAAATTGAAGCGTGATTCATCTGAAAAGACAACTTGGTGCCAATCAGCTCGCCTGTCTCTGTGCTCAAGAGCCCACTGCCGACGCAGCCGTCGATGATTCGCCGTGAGGGGAATCCTGTATAAAGGCACCCTTGCACGCAATCCACGGCGCAGCAGACGACGACGAATTGACGAAGCCGACAATTGTACACCTGTAGCAGTAGACCAACGTGCTGCCAGCTGCCTGGAGGAAGCTGTGCGATCATTCACCGCCATGCGGAGCAGGTGTCGATCATCGCGCTCTGACGTCACCTTCTGTCGTCCAGTGCCTGTTTTTCGAGTTGTTCGGTGCTCGTCGGTCCACTGCTTCCAAACTCGCATCACTGTGGAACTGTTCCGCTGCATACGAGCTGCTATTGCGCGATAGGAAAATCCTCCTTCTCGAAGGCCGATTATCCTCCCTCGTTCAAACTCCGTAAGTTGCTTGAATTTCTTATTCTTCCGTCGTGGAGGCATAAACAGGTCTCACTAAACGTTTGCCACTAACAAATAATCATAGACTTTTTTCAACGTCCCGCTACAGCACTTTATTTATACGCTTTCAGCATCAATTCAGAGGGCGCTGCGCGCGCCGCGCACGCGCGATGGCTCTGAAACTTTATTAATTTGCATAATACCCTATAATTGACATTTGCTGCGAATTTCATTTGATTCTGATGATTCCTTCATGGTGTTGCATTTTCTACAAACAGCAGTTTAAGTAAATAAAATTTGAACTTTGATAATTAGATCTGTGTGATCTACAATAGTTAAAATAATTTCCCTTGAGCATTTTCTTTCATGATGAAATCTTAACTTTTTTCGATTCTAAAACCGTTATGAACGACATTTGGATTGTTTTCCATCATAACAAGGAGAATTAGTCATAGCCTTTTAAGCTTTGTTTTGCATATTTGAATTGCATCTACCAATTGAGGGGGTGTAGAAATAATAACTAGGCTAAAACCGTGCTTGTATGGGCATGAATGGATTTCCAAATGATAGGGGAGATTTTCTGCTTCCTAACGCAATGCAAAGGTCAATGTGTGAGATAATTAGTATGATATTTGTTGGTGAGTCTGCGTGTTATCAATATTTAGGGCTAGATACTTAAACATTGAAACTCAGATGAAATTATTCTCATCTAGTGCAAAAATTGGTTCAATTATACTGGTGAAATTAGGTATCAAATAAAAAAAAATATCATGGCAATGAAAACAGTACTTTTTGATCATGCCTGGCAATATCGTTGGCGGTTATTGTTTTGATCAATAACAGTAAATAAGGCAATTAATAAGCATTATTAATGATAATGCAAGTAAATACTATGCACGTATACCTTTGTGCCGAACGACACTTTATTATCAGTAATTAACACTTAAATTATCAGTATTAAGCACTCATTAATGATAATGTAATGTTAATTAATTAATGATAATGTAATTACATTATCATTAATTATTATTATTAATTAAATACGTTAATGATAATGTAACACAGGTATCCTTGTAATATACAAGGATACCTGTTTGCTCCAACAAATGTTTCCATGGACAAATTAGATCATGAAATGTGCTATAGTTCGAAAACAGTTCACATGATAAGTTCAATTGTCTATGTTCTCTACTGCATCTTTAGGTGCCCATCAGAGCGAGCCCTTTAATAATATGGTGTTACTTTTCTTCTGGTATCTAGATTATAGCCTGTAACAGCATGGAACAAAGTGCAGTTAAAAGAGTGAAAAAGAATATTTTTGAATGATTACGTTTATGAGCGCTGCATTAATTCTAAATATTTTTTAAAAATCTCAAAACTCCAATTTGATGCATTAAATTGATCATAAATAAAAAAAATTCTTTTCAATGCACTTTCAAATGCATATTCTTCAAAATGTCAAAATTAATTTTGATGCATGTGAACAAAAAATCAGGACTGTGTGAGGCCTGCCCGTTCCGAGCTGCCTCTTGTGCCATAGCTAAATTCAATGATTAAACAATAAGAAACAATACGTCAATCAAAGAGACACTAAAACAATATTTACCGAATTTATTAACTTCCAATTAATATAACAACAATTATTTATCCTCTCCCGGAGAAGGATTCTATTAATCTAATTCAATCCACCAATAATAATCTAACAGACTCTTACCTCTAAGCCTTCCTCGAATGCAACTCAGACTCTGGAACCAAATGTAACCCTCTCTACACCTTTAATTCAATCGCCTATTGCAACCTCTCTTTTTTAACTCCTCCTTCAACCTCTCTTTCCTTCTTCTTCAGCCTCTCTATATCTTCTCCTTCAGCTTCTTTCCACTTCTCCTTCAACCTCTCTATCGTGACTTTTAGTCGGAATTTATATATTTCCTAACTCTCCCGCTTCACTTCATTTCTACCTGCTTTCTATCTACATATTCACGTTTCATTTTTCGTTGGGCAAAGGTTGTTTAGCAAAAGCAATCAATCTTAATTAAAAGTCCCCAAGGTTAGTGAAGAGAAACTGCGAATAGACCAATATCACAACTGTAAATTAAGAAAGAGAGGAAAGTAAACAAGAATCCCTTTCCTTTTGTGAAAGAAAACATGCCACCTTAGAAAATGAAGACACGGAGGAAGTTTTTATTGCCATAATAAAAGAAATATATGACAAGTGAAGTGAAGTGCAGACATTTATTGAACATACCACCCAAATAAAACTGTGACCAGTAGGGCAGTTAAAATTGCATAGGGTAGTATGATGCCTCATTGTTAAATATCCCGCTTAATATATGTAGATTAATTATTGTGGCATAGGAATCATAATGAAGAGGTATCATTCAATTCGCTATCTTGATTGGATTAAAGAATTTTTTGCATCTAAAATGATTCGCGTCAATTCGTCGACGATTGTACCAACTTTCACGTCGATGGTATTTTACAAAAGAAACTGAAAAAAGAATATGAAACAGTTAAAAAAAAGTTGTACTTCCTTTGCAACATATTTATGTATATTGTCGCATTATCAAAGTTAGTTACCGATATTTGTAGTACCATTTTCCCTTCAATATTTCAACAGAAGTACTGTCCATTTTAAATACAGTTAAAAAAAGTGAGTGAATGTAAAGTTTACTGGCGCGAGAGCCAGATTTGGCTATGCTGCGCCAAACAAGATTTAATTGTGGTCTTGACGTGAAGTTGAAAAAAGGTAAAAGTGGTTGACAAGAAGGAGGGTCGAAAATAGAGAAGGATCGCTAGGGTATCCCGGGAGTGCGTCATCCATGTTTACCAAAGACAATAAACCCCATGGGAAAGAAAGATCACTAGGATACCTCATGTTCGTGAAGCCCATACTTACGTGAAGAAAGCAAGTCCCTGAGGTCCCCTGAGGACCCCCAGGGGCAGGGTGCCCGGCTATACCCCCAGACGCTGGGTAACCATTTTAGTCGCCTTTTACGACATGCATGACAGTTAAAAAATAAATAATCAAAAACGCTAAGCAATAATAATAATTCGAATAGATCCAAATTTATTTTCACTTTCAATTTTCGTTTTTCTTCGTTAAATACAACGTGTTAGATTAAAATAGTGGTAAGAAATAATATCTTCTTTCAACTTCAAATGTTTTTGTAGAATAAAAAAGAATTAAATTACTCTCTCTTGTTGATAGTTTAAAGTGCATCATTGGTAAAAGCATAAAATAACTAAACTAAAAGAAGTATAAAATAAGTAAAAAATATTTTAATGAATTTTTGAAGCAATTTTAATTTTTTGGTATTTTTTTTCTCTATTTTATTGATTTTTGAAATTGAAAGAAGACTGATTAATTAAGTATACAATCTCATGCGTCATTTCATTCCCATCTTAAATTTTTCAATTAAAAATGAGGACATCTGAGTAGAACTTAATTATAAAACTAATTTTATTGAATACACAATGATCTCCTCAATTTTGAATGTCCGTTAATTGATTCCAACATGGCTTTGAACAATATTTCCTCATGTGAAATAAATCAAAACGTACAAGTTAATCTGAGTGTTTCATGACTGAATATGGGTACAACATATTTTACTGTTCGTTACATAGTAAATACATATAAATTACTACATATATAAATAATAATATTTATGAGGGGATAGTCATTTCAAAACCTTAATTGCTAAATTGAATAAAAATAGGACAATGGAAAATAATCGGAATATTTTATTGTGAAAAACTTGAAGTCTTATAAAAAAAAAAGACGAAATTATACAAATATTACACAAGTGTTTTCAGAAAGTGGTTGCTGTCAGTAGTTGAGTAGTCATAGTTGCCAGCTCACGGTCGGTGTTGTGACCTTCAATCATGGGTTCGAGTCATGATGCCGCTGAAGACTCACAGTACAGCGTGGCTAGTGCATTTTAAATCACCCAAGGCCCTATGACGTGGTGTGGGTGTTTGTGAAAGGGATTACAATTCAACTATCGTCCTCGTAATATTTTCAAATGAACATATTTATGAGGTCCATCTCCAATAGTTTTCGTATTTATATGATGTGCGATATTAGTATGCAATCAATCCCTCAGTTTACAGCAATGGGAAATAAATTGTCACAGAATGAAACTCATGTCATAAAAATGAAGTAATCAATAAAAACAAATAAATAAAAAAATAAAATAAGGTAACAGAGTAAAAAAAAAAATTATTTCTTAAAAAGTTAATAAAAGGAAGTCGGGAACTGTAATAACTTTGCAATTCTATTAGCAACTTGACAAAAATCTTATTATTTTTTTATCCCTCAAATAGAACTAAATTATGATATCGATGGACTTGTTAGATTGATTTAATTCTACAAAATGAACCTCTCAGCCTAAAGGCATTTCTTCGTAACTCATCTCGGTAGGCAAGAATAAGTTAAGTTTAAAATTTCTTAAAACTAATGTAATGATTAAAAAAATTTTAATGCTGAAGTACATTTCACAAAAAATCAGAGAGATATGGGGATTAAGAACTGGAAGGCTCATCTGCTCCAAATAAAATTTGTCAACCTACAAGGAGTGTTCAAATGAAAAGGTACGAAACGACACTGTGGGTATAAACGAACACTTTATGCAATGTACCATAGGCCTGATTTATACACCATATGTAAACACCATAGGCCTGAGCACAACATCCCATTGATTAAAGAGCCGAAGGATTCCTTGTTTCCAGAATTTCTGTGGCCGTAACCTGAACCAGTTTTCACAGCGTTCTTGAGTTCGCCCTTCGAGTTGAAGCGTTTCCCTTTCAGATGTTTTTTCAGTTATCGATGAGATCAGCTGTGATGACTATGTTTTCCTGGCCTGGTCTCGGATCATCAACCAACTCTCAAGGCCTGCGCAACGACTGGATCTTCATTTTCTCACTGATTTGTAGGACATACAATCTTCCCCATAAAACGTTCACCATCCGGTTATGAATAACAGCCAGTTGAACACTTTCCACTATCAGAGATCGGATAACGCCTAGCTGCGTCTCAATAGTCGAATTTGGCAACGTAAAGACCATCATGTCCTAACATACAATGCCGCGTCAGTTGGACGGCACTCTTGATAAGAGTCTGCTCTCTCCTGCACATGTGTGCACCCGCTCATACTCCGATTCTAATCGGAGACTCAAACCCTTAGATACCTCGTTACGTTCTTCCTTAACGGTATAGACAAATATGTTAACGGTTACGTGGTTACGACGTTTCGTACCTTTTCATTTGAACATCCCTTGTATTATGTTCAAGTACGGTTCGACTCACAATATCTACGCACGTTATTATAATGCATACTTAATTGACGACACATATCTAACATAATCTAAATGAAGTTAAAGTTTTTAAATGAAATACATAGAAGCTTATGAAACAGGGGTGGCAATAGAGAGCAGCTAGCGAAATACATGCGGCTTTCATAATCGAGTTCTACGACTTTTCTGCAAATAAAATATATGAATGGAATATGGTAATCTTAAATTACTTAATATTCAAATACAATTAAGATACTTTATTTGTTACAAAGTCGTTAGTTAACTTAAACTTATCAACAGATAAAAATAAAGAATTTATTTTTTGTTAGTTCCGAAACTTAATAATGTGATTCAAAATCATTAAGAATATATTAGTGATTCTGTCAAAACATTGTGGAAAGAAAATCTTTACAAGTTAGATTTTCCTGTGGATTCTTTTTGAATATTGTCCATTTTAACATTAAATTGACTAAGTTTGATTCAAGTCTTGTTAAGGTAGATACCACATGCTCAGAAAACTTCAGTCCCAGCGTCGTCTGTAGGAGACACTAAATTACACTTTCAAAAAATTCCGCCAAGTTAAGTAAAAGGCGTCATTGGTACCCAGAATTAGTTAATTTTCTTATCAATAGATGATAGCTCTGATAAAATAATTTTTAATAGACATTTTGCATTCGCAGCTTATTTATGGTAAAATGAAAATGGTGTTTTCTGAGAAAAATAAAATTATACGCTTGTACATCACTAAGTGTTCATTTTCTTATTATTTGTGTAATAAAAAATTATTAAACACAGTGTTGTTGAATTCCTAAAACTTTTTGTATATATATAACATTATTAATTTCTTACCTGTATTAATTTCTTACTTGTGTCGCCTGTAGGAGACTTTGGGTCAATAGCTATCAAAACCACTCGATTTGAAACAATAATTATGGAATTTATTTCAGCTAAAAATGATATTCTTTAATTGCTAACTGAATTCACAAAATGTAGATATTTAAAGGATACAGAGAAAAGAATTCGTATCTGTCAGAAAATGAAATGAAACATGCTTAGTGATCACTGTAATTTAAAAATAAATGTAATTAACTCTAATTTAAAATTTCCCAGAATTCGAATGTATTGGGCCGAAAAAACTAGAATTGAAATACTCGCGGACAACATTTCTTGGAAAACACGAGTTTTTAAAAATAAAATTGAGAAATTCTTTAATAGTATAAGAGAGAGAGAAGAAACGAGTGATAAATTTTGGAAATTAGTATTATTCTGCAAATAGTTCGGACAGGAATATTTTGTGATTCAAATTTTACATTATGCTAATTATTATGAATAACTCATTATATTTAGATTAAAAAAAATATTTTAAATTAACAGTAAGATGTCACTTTGTTCCAATGTCTTCTCCAGGAGACACTTAATTTTCAAAAATAAAAATAAAAATAATTTTCTTAACATTTTTTCAGTACTTTTTCATGTATTAGAACCGATTGATACAAATTATTCTAAAAACTGTGGTTCAAAAATGGCTTTGGGTATGAGGAGTTTAAACTCAGATCGGTTGAAGAAAACTCATGCGTTGAACAATATTAAATTCTTAATAAATTTAAGTGCTGACCACAAACTCTTACTACAACACAAAGTAGCGTAAACAGTGATTAGTTTCCATTTGTAACGTTGGGCTATTCGCGCTTTCTCTTCACTAACCTTGGGGAAATTTAATTAAGATTGATTGCTTTCGCTAAACAACCTTTGCCCTACCAAAAATGAAACGTGATTATGTAAAGCAGGCAGAAATGAAGTGAAGCAGGAGAGTTAGGAAATATATAAACTCAGACTGAGAGTCGCGATAGAGAGGTTGAAGTAGAAGTAGAGGTAGAGGTTGAAGTAGAAGTTGAGTGGTTCGAGAAAGTGAGGTTGAGTGATTCCAGTGTTCATCAATTATTTCATTGTCGGAGTTGAAGTCGGAGCCGAGGATTGTTACAAGTTATCGGCTGGTTAATGTATGCTTGAAGTTAAGGATGGCCTAGTGGTAAGAGTCTGTTAGATTATTACTGGTAGATTGGGTTAAAATAGTTAAGGCCCTTGTCCGGGAGAGCATTTAAATTTGTTGTTATAGTAACAAGCAGCTAATAAATTGTGTATTTATTATTCTAACGTCTCTTTGATCGACTTATTGATTCTTAGTGTTTAAACATTGAGTTTAGCTATGGAACAAGAGGCAAACAGGAATGGGCTGCCGTCACACACTCACTGTCTTTAGTTTTATGATATTTTTGTTCCGGAGAAAGGGAATGAGGATAACCTGTTTTTGTTTTTCTCAAAACTGAATAGTTTAATCATGTTTTTGTCTAGGAAAAAAATACACAAAATAGGGTCATTTCGAGAACAAAATATTTTATTTGGTATTTGTTACAAAAATTATACATCAAATTTTCGAAAACTGCGATGTTTAATCTCGAAACATGTTACAATTATGTATGTGGCCACATGTAATAAATTTCTCGTTCAAATATTCCTTTCTGAAATGCGGCTCCCAAAGGCAGCGTGGAAGACTACAAATTGTTTTGTTAGGAAGTATTACTTCAGATGTCGTCAACCTCGTACAAATAAAATTGTAAGTTCGTGAGATCCATTGCTCTTTTCTCAGATGACCTGATTAAACTTTATTTCCAACAAATTATTAAGTGTTCGATTATTCTATGCTTATGCATACCGTTAAAAAAAACTACGATAATTATTTCATACCAATGTTCTTTCTCTCTAAACAAAATCAATCACTTAATGATACTACTTAATTATAATTAATGCGAGCATTTCAGCTTTAACAATTACTGCTTAAATTCAAATATAAAAGTTGATATACAATTGTATTTTGATTCTTTGATTACTTGACTCGAAAACGCTTGGAATAATTCTTAACAACAAGAGTTATTTCAGGAAATATAAAACGAACTCTAGTTTCCTTTGTTTGAATAGTTAAGTGATTCCACCTAAAAGGGCAAAAAATAGTCTTTTGAAAATTCGAATTCAAACAATCTGCGTTCGTAATTAAAGTTCAGTGGATCTAGATTCTTTCGTAAAAGGAGAAGTTTCCACGATTTAATTGCTTTATTCTGTAGTATTCGCAATTTCTTTTACTCATTTTCTATTATTAAATTTATTTCTCAAAGCAGTTGAGCTCTCAACTACTTTTCTTGAATTTCTCATTATTTAAACAGTTTTCGAAACGCTTTTCATGCTATTTGGTTCATTGAAAAGAAATAAATGATCTCTTTTCAATTTCAATTCATTATAAAATGAAGGTTTTCTTTTTCAAAAAAAAAAGTTAATCACAAAAACAGTTTTATGTTTACTTTACTGCAATAAATTTCATTTAGTTTCTGACAATATTTATAGATACTTTTATAAGTAAATAAAAACAAGTTTTAAATATAAGTATGTTTGAAAAGAATAATACTTAACTGTGTGATGATAAATACTAAAAATAGTAAAATCTAAAAATGCATATCTAAGCCTACCGTAATTTAATTTTGATTATGTGTGTTTAATAATAAAGTACGGGTATTACAGCTTATAAAATTTTCAATGTCTGCCAGAAATCGTTCTAAAAATTTTATTGTAGTATATAGTTTTTCGTATGATAATTTAAGAATTATTCTAAAAGCAAAAAAATAATTATAATGCAAAAATTCAGTTCGACATAGATTGTTTGTATACAAATCAATAACTAACCTCTTCAGTTGATGATGTAATACTAAAATGTTCTACCCATAAAAACAACACATGTCATTTACTACCTAAATTAATACATTTACTACCTAAATTAATACATTTACTACCTAAATTAATACATTTACTACCTAAATTAATACATTAACTTACTTGAAAGAAAATATAAAAAAGATAATATTCAATCATTGAGAAAATTATAATTTCCTTACAATCGAGCATCCAATAAGAAAGGATTAAAGAAACTTATTTTTGAAAGCAGAAATATGAATTGGTGTTTTGAAAAAAAAAAACTGGAAATTTCCTTCAAAATTAGATTCAAAAGAAGTAAATTGATTGATATTTTTTTGATATTATCTATGCAAATTTTGTTTGCATGTTTTTTAAAAAAATTTCATGTTTAAATAAATGGAAGATTATAATATGTAATCTGAGATTATACCATAAAACTGTATTTTGCTTACAATGTTATGTCTTCGAACAGTTTGAGGTTATACATATATATATATATATATATATATATATATATATATATATATATATA
>BMAW01117607.1:0-14369 GCA_019974015.1 Nephila pilipes | reverse complement strand
ATATATATATATATATATATATATATATATATATATATATATATATATATATGATCAAGATAACAATAATATAATTAAAAGATTCACATCATGTAACAAACTAAGAATATCATTCATAAATTCAATAATATTAATATGAGAAATATTACATATTTAAGGAAACCATAAGAACCATAACAATATTTATGGAAAACATATATAAATATTACTATAAAAGAATTAAAAAATCTAAAATTTAAGGGGTCTCAGGACTCTTAACGCTTGTCCGTGTATCGAAAAAAATATCATTTTTCAAAACAATATAATTTAACAATGAAACAAACCAGGATATTGAAACTTTTACCAAATAATATTCATATTTATTTACATTTTGTCTCATATTTTCATGAGATTTGAAGAAATAATTAAAAAGTTATAATGAAAAATAAATTAGACATTTTTTCAAAATTAAGGAAATCTATATTTTGCTGCGCGCAGGATTCTGAAGAATATTATTGATTAAAATTTACAAAAGTTATATTATTTAGTAAAAAAAAGTTCAATTTTAAAGTTATACACACTTTTAGAGAAACTTAGAGAATTTTTTTTTTTAATACAATTATTAAGAAAATTATAAAATTTTAAGAAAAAATTCAATTAATTTCATATAAAAAATTTTCTGTTAATAATTTGTTTAAAAATTGATCTATAAGTCATAAAGAAACCTTTTTTGAACATGTATATAAAATTTCACTCTGATATCTTAAATAGTTTCTGAGAAATCCTGCGCGCTACTTAAAAATTTTTGTTTTGAGAAAAATGAAGTTAAAGTTGAAAAATAACAAAAAAAGAATTCACATAAAATAACATACACTAAAATGCCCCAGGATCATAAGTACTTCCCTCAGTAATCTTATGGTGTTCCATTTCTTTAGCTTTTTTAATTTTTTTAAACTTACGAGCTTCAAAGGAAGCTTCGGTTGCTCGCTTCTTGGCAGTTGAAACGCGCACTTTGTTGACATTTACACATTTATAAATGTATTTCCTGTGAATTTTCAAGCCTAAAGGAAGCATCAAATCAGCTTGACTTTTACATCCATCATTGTATTCACATATAGATATAAAAGTGGCTATTTTAGCAACTGTTAGGCCTGACCCAATTACTTTTGAGCTATATTTCCAAATCAGCGAGTTCAGTGACTCATTTGCATTTTGGGTTTTACCATCTAAACATCTTCGCAGCAGCTTCAAATGCGATAAATCTTTAAAAACAGGTTTGATTGATTCTGAAACTGCTTTTGGTAAGGTGTTTGTATGTTTATATTCCTGAGCTTTGTTTTTAAACTCCGAAACATTATATTTACACCAACTATCGATGCCTTTAGGGCAGAACCAATGCTTCGGCTCATCATCTGTACTAGCTGTATGAGCCCATACAGCCCAGATAGCTTGTCTGATCTCGCTGACATTTTGGGCATTGGTACGGATTGCATTACCATAGTAGATTTTCAATTTATTTATGACAGCATCCGTTAGGCGACCCTTTCCACCAATTGTTTTCCCATCAGACCGCTTCTTTTTCCCCATTGAGGTTTTCAATTTTCTCAAGTGGCTGCCCATTCGCTTTTGCACGTGTCCAACGCACTCAATTTTATCAATTGTGATGCTGTCACCGTATGGCTTTTTTTCAACAATAGATAAAAATGTTTTTGAATCCCCATCTCCAATGTATTGTTGATATATTAAGCCATGTTTGCGTTCAGATCTGAGAAAAATTCTTTGCATTCCACCGACTTCCATTTGTCCAGTGGATCCGTAGTGGTTTTTTTTTACAAAAATACTGGTGTTTAGCCAAATAAGAACTATATTTGGGCCCGAACTTTGGCCCCTTGTATGAGTTGTACCCTTTGTAATACGAAGACATGATTTCAATATCGAGGACTTTCCCACAATCAGCTCCAATCAGAGTGCACACCCCGATAAGAGATGTATGACCTCGTGTCTTCCATGTCCCATCACCACTAACTGCAATAGAATTCGCAGTGCCATCAATAATTTTTTCTTCTTTCGCAGCTTTTATCATTGATACATTTGCGAGAGCCTCACTCGCATCTGCTATCTTTTTATTTATTATGTCATATACCTTCTGAGACACTGGCTTTGGCAAACACATAATGGAGCAAAATGTCTCGAGGGAGGATAATCCTTGGCCTATATATCTCATCGCTAATACAGACCGTCTGTTAATTTCAGGTACATTTTTTTTGTCAACAATCATATCACAGGAATTGAATTTCTGCTGAACTCCACATTTTTTACAACTTATTAGGAATGTTGATGACAAACCTATAGTGGATTTTTCACTCAATTTTATTTCCCCTTGGCACACAGTGCAATGCATATATTTTTCTAATTCAGAGAACATTAAATTAATATCTATTAATCTATATCCCAGAAATCTGTGACAAACATCTTTTTTTAAAGATTGGGAAACACTATGTGCACAAGGTAACTTTTTAGCAGATGTACTTTTGTTTGGCGCTGTATCTTCAAACACAATTCTGCCAAATTCAGACTTCGATTTTTTCATGTATTTATTACCTTGAAATCTTTTCTTTTTTGGTCTCTGTCCAGACGATCGTTTTTTCACAAGATTATCCATATCAAAACACTTATTGCGATAGAGATCTAATCACGAATAAATTTGACTGCGAAAGTAAATAAACAAACTCAGAAAAAGCAAAGTTAAAAGTTGAGTTGCTACACTCCTACTTATTCACAAATTTATTTTGATATTAAATATGACTCTTCTTCTAAAACTATTCAGCAAGAGAGAATAATGCTTAGAAAATTCTGACAGCTGTCAAAAGTGGGCGTGGCAGTGGCTTGTTTTGGTTTACTTTTCACCAGGATGGTTTAGCTTTTTCTCGATAACTCTGGAAGTTTTTGAAGTATCGTTATAATTTTGGTACCAAAATGTTCAGAACAAATGAGGCTCTAACATATATTTTTTTCAAAAAATCAAAAATTTTGAGGTTTAAGGGTCCTGAGACCCCTTAAACCCTAAGAGCCAAAAATAAATAAAAAAAAGTGTATTAAGGAACCAAAAACATTATAAGAAAAAGCTCAATGAAAGGAAAGAAAAATTTAGAAGAATAGAAATTAAGTAATTAATACTGTTTCATGGAATAAAGTGTATTTCTATCGGTATTTCTTCTGATTAAATAAACGTACCTCAATGAATAATAATACAAAAGAATATGGTCATAAACCAAAATTTAGTAAATTCGGAAATTGACATAGAATAAGGAGAAAAAATAAACATAGTGATGAACTTCACGATCAATATATATATATATATATATATACATATATGTGGTGTGTGTAAAGATTCATACAAAAGACTATTTACAACACACAAACACACAGTTTATTTTTTAATTTAGCACAGAACATTAAAACACAAAACAAATTAATGAAACTCGCTTACTCATAGATATAACGTCCAGCACAATTTCCTTGAACCTTCTTTTTGAGCGTCTCGATACCTCTGAACCAACGTCTCTTCTAACTCTTCTTAATCTCTCTCGAAGCTCTAGAAGGTGCTCTAGGAAACATCATGGCTGTCGTCTGAAAGGATAGATCAGCAGATCTTAGATCTCACATATATTGTTACGAAACTTTTATTGTAAGGGAATGTGTGTGCAGTGAAAATCAATAAGAACTCGGACTATAACAACAATTGACGATTTATTACTAAATCTTCAAGACAATACTCACGTAGCACAATTTGGAAACAAAACAGATACACTGCACTTGTAACATTCAATGACAAATATACAGGAACAAAACACACATTAATTACAGTCACAGTTATTTCTACAACATTCAGCTTATAGGTTTATAACTCTTCAATAAGTTCGGCCTCCGCAGTGTATTCTGCACTTCCAGGGCAAGCTGCGAAGATACCAGCAGATACATTTTGCTTCTTCACATATTCACCCACCACGCTCCACTTCAAGTGCCAACAGCTTTAAGTTGATACCCCGATTGATCTCCTCTGCAGAATCTCCAAAAACAGGCTCTCAGCAGAAGTTCCGCTAGATTCAGGCTGAATCTCCAGAAAATTCACTCGGCCATGATTCCTCGATCGATCTGCGAAGCTGACTCCACAAACAACTGATTCCGTACACAAACTGATTCCTCTTTGCTCAAAGACTGGACACCCCTGCTGCAAATCTTGGCTTATTTACACCTTTCCGGCCAAGCATTATGACATATAAGAAAATTCACCAAAAGTCCGTAATTTTCTTCCCTTTCGATTTCTTGCTTAGCTTCCAGCGCTTCCGAATACTTTCCTTTTGTCTTCAAATGTACGCCAAATCCATCGCCAAGGTGAAGGGTTCATTGGTCATTAGCTCTCTTTTGTGACATTAAGCTATCTTAATTGACATTTCTCTCTCTCTCTTTTGTGACATTTCTGTAAACATTCTTTTCATTTATAAGAGAAGCGCTGAGAGGAAGCATAAGCTCATAATCGATATATATATATATATATATATGCATAATTCAGCAGTAAAATTTGAGCATAAATTCACCAAAAGAGAAAAGTCTTGCATATTATATATATATAAATACTCTTCAGTCTTTTAATTGATTTGAAATTTGAACTGATTTTAATTAACTATTCATTAGCGGAGTACCGAACTAAGTTTCTTAATCTTATTAAATTTCAGGGGTGAAAATTGAATAACCTCAACAAATTTGCTTGCCTTTTGTTAACAATGATAAAACATAAAATTTTCTTCATGGCTATTGTGGAGCAAAAAATTGTAATTATATGTGTTTAAATAAAAAGCAAAAAATATAAACTTGTTCACTCGTTTTATTATATGATTTAAAAGGTGAACCTCTATTTGCTTAGATCAAAGTATAATTGATACGTAATGAAAAAGGTAATTAGAGTTCATAAACAATTTTTATTCATATTTATTCATAAATAACAGCATAAAATTAAACATATTGAGAATTTGTAGTAATTAATGACACGGTTTTCTTCTTCGGAATCAATAAAGAAAAGAAAAGGAATGAGTATTTAAAACAAAATTAAATATTCAAAATATTTCTGAGCTCTTATTTAAACTCATGATGGGCTTTTTATTTTTTTATTTTGTGGAAGTGTTTCATAATTTTTTTAAAATGATCAATATTTTCTGTGGAATTGGCTCTTAATATAAAGTAAAATCCTTTTTATCTCAAAAGTCCTTCTGTTTTACAAAAAATATAATAAAACTTGATCGATAGACAACATTTTGAATATAATAGAAATTGTAAGATTTCATTTTGAGAAAAAATGTTTGGAATCAAAGTTAAAAGCCGTTAAAGATTACCAATAAGTATAAATTCACCCAAATTTTGCTAAATTGAGCTAAATCTTGTATAACTGTAATCTAGACGTAAGAAAGTTGGAAGTAAAAGGAAAAAATGTTTCACAAAGAAGATATTAAGAATTCCAGAAGGATAATTAAATCACAAATTATATACAAAGGTATCCCGGGGACACATCATCAATGTGTATAAAATACCTTAAACCCATGGAATTAAACATCTCTAGAGTACCTAAGGGTCATAACTCTCATACTAATCTGAAGATAATTATTCTATGAAGATTAAAAATATTGAGTCATGTTGCAAGAAAGAGAACTAAATTAATCAAAACTTTTTTATTTCGAAAGATTTTGGTTTCGATGAGAGATAGTTGCTATAGTATCTCTTATGATGCAAATGTTTTTTCATTAATTATCAAGCTTCATATAATTTACACTTTTCTGCGTGGTACATATATTTAGTTTTAAGTATAGTATATTTAATCACAGAAAATATATGTTTTTCATGCCTCGACAGAGTTTTGATAATTTTATATAAAATAGTCAAAATAATTTTTTATATAAAATAGTCAAATTATTAAGTAGGAGGGAAAGTTCTAATAAAATTTATTATACGACAACAAAATTATGTGGAAATTCAGTCATCTAAAGAAGAATCTCATAAGTAGGAGATTCAGTAATAAAAGAAAATAAATAATAAAATTAGCAAATATCTCTATGTAAAGTTTTGAAAAGAACAGATTTAGCCATCGAAGGTGAGCTTCTTTTATAATTATTATTAAATTACTCAGTTAAATATAATAATTAAAGTAAACGAGGGAATATTGAGAAATGGACAATTATAAGCCTTTACGATAGTAAAATTAAAATAATTATTATTTTATATAATTTATTATTTAATATAATAAATTTAAGCTACATACAATTAAAATTAAAGCAAATGATACAAAACTGAAAAGTGATCTGATATGCCAAAATTAATACACCTAAAAGAATAGCCTTTTGGGAGGCTAATAAAAAATTTCTTAAATTTCAATACTAGTAAAATATTGAGCAATATTTGAAAAATTTCGTAATAACGAGAAAATAAAATACTTCTGAATTTAAAGCAAATAAATTGCTAATTTTGAATGTAAGCTACACAACTTAATCAGTTTTTAGACTTTCAGTTTAAACTATTAGCATACCAGCGTATTTCAAATTCTTCAAATTTTAATAAATTCAGTGAGTAATCGCCAAGAAATTTATATTCTGATGTCTATAATATAGTATTACAATAAAAATATTTTAAAAATTTGAAAGTATTAAGAATTATTTTATCTTGAGCAGTCTTGTATTCAAGGAACAAGGTATGTATTGTTAGGTGCGAAAGTTCTGAATTCATTTGCAAAATACTTACATTACAAAATTAATTTCCATATTTTTGAAATCACGATAAAATATTCTTTATATAGTATATTTCTCATTGATATCACTACATCTCCCCATATATATATATGTGTGTGTGGCGTCGTGTCGTGTGTGTACCGATGCACCAAGAAGGATTTGGTCCGATTGTAACGAAATTTCTCTATGACATTTGGACCGACACATGCAAATGTACAAAATAAGTTATCCCAGTGATTGAAGAGAGAAACTACAGCACATTAGAACTGCGTACACCAGTAGGTGTATAAAAAGGAGATTTTCATTCTTGATGGTCAAATTTTCCGTTTCCATTGCGATTTAGGATACCTTTCAACGACTAAAAATAGCCTAGCCACAGGATTCGATGCTCATTACACAACCAGGGCTTGAAAAGTAGCCGATTATTGGATTGAATGAGACAGGTTAAGCAATCGGAGAATCGCTCATCCTAGGGGTAGAAGGATGCGTAGCGATTAGGAAGATGCTCAAGGAGTTGGACAGACAGATCTTCAACGTCATGAAGGTAGCTACTGACCAAGGGCCACAACAGGATAAGGAGCACAGAGTTATTAATGATGCTAACAAGTCACAGCACCTGATTCATCGTTATCAACCATAATCGTGTGACCTGCAAACTGAGTGTCCACCCTGACCATTCACTGACGGCTAATAGAGCAAAAAAAAATCCACACTTCAACGATCAGTCCGACAGTCCTGTCACCTCTGCCTCGCACACTGTCGAAGCCAGATTATTGTGGTACTTGGATCGATCAGGTTGGAATGATCTGACTGAGGAAGTATAGTCTTTAGCGACGAATCCTTGCTTCCAACTGGGTCCTGGAAGATAATTCTAAGACAGCTTGTGAGAGTCGGATACTCTAGCCGATCCTGCTTCACTATTGTACACACACAGACCCTGAACCAGGAGTTGTATTCCGGATACTATTTCATGATAGCCGTGACCCTTTGGTTGTCATTAGAGGCACATTAGCAGCACAAAGGTAAGCTCTGACTCACATGTGAGATTCTTATTTTTCTCCTGTTCCCATCACCCCGGCCTTTATTCTTTTCAAAGATAATGCCATACCACATACGGCACTGTTGCATGAACTGTCTTACAGCTTGTCACACAATTCCTTGGCCAGCTGAAAAGGTCTCTAATCAGTATGTTTGAGATATGATGAGAAAACGACTGCGTATCTACCAGTGAATGTTTGATGACCTATCCTGACAATTGGAGAAAATGTGGCAAGAAATGCCGCAGGAGAATCACTGGGGAGCTTAATCACTCTATCCAGCGTCAAAGCGACAGCTTTTGCATCCTGGCTAGAGAACACCTTTGGCCTGATTCAATTTTGTGATGTAACTCATGTAACTCTGAATCAAACCTTTTAATTTTTCTAGATTTTATTAACTATATTCTAATTTGTTCAAAATTTTCTTTATCCAACCAATTTTTGTCTCCATCGGACTACCCTTCTTGGTGAATCGGTTTTTTGTTATAGAGTGATATATAAAAGGTATAGTGTTACCTTACACATAGTATGCAATGCCTTCCACCATTCATTTATATTTGGCGGTTGATTACATGGAAGAAACTCTCATATTATTACTTAGGAGACATTCTTGAGATACTTAGAATAGAATTCTCTGGCAATCATATCAAGAATTTCTGCCATGATTTTGATATTCGATAGATAATGTATTATTATAAAATTATAAAAATATCGTATTTAATATGGATTAAAGATAAAAACTCTAAATAATTTGAGCAAAGAAATACTGGATACTAAAACAAAATTCACTGGCAGCATATGGAAAAATTATTAAATTTAATTTAAGCCGTGATATTCGATATTTCCAATTGAGATGATTGAGATTCATTGATATCAGATTGAATTTGAGATCTTTTCATTTTAATTCTTATAATTGAAAGTTCTGGCAATTATTTTGCAATCACTCCTTTTGAGGCCGCGGTAGCCTATGGCAAGGTCGTGACTAGCGGCCGGCGGTTTTCGTTCAGTCGGGTTGACTCCGTCAAAGACCCGCCTGTAGCCGGGGGCTGATGACATGTTAAATCGTGGACAACAAAGTCCTCCCAGTGGTGGTGTGATGTTAGAGAGGTCCTAGTTCAGTGTCGTCCTCGCTCACTTGACCGTAGTGTCAAAATTAGATGTCGTCGCCAATAGCCCTCGTGTTGCTTCTATGATGTTAATAAAATTGAACTAATTAGAATCACCCTTTTCGATTTACTTCAACAAATCGAAAACGATCCTTAGATATAAGGATTTTAGTGAAGAATTATTTTGTTCAGTATATTAATTTTACTAATCGAGCTTGAAATGTGTTATATGTATAACTTTAATTTTAATATAATTTATCGTAACTTTGAACTGAATCATCCCTTTGATGATATTACAATAAGAAACGATTTAAAATGCAAAACTGAAATTATCAATGTATATATTAAAGTCTCGCTTCTATTATATTGCTCTAATATTTCATTCATTCGATGAATTCTAATAAATATACTATATTCAAATGGTTAGCATATGATATGTTACAACTAGTATAATATATTGGTGTTCCATTGAGCAGTAATTCAAAGAATATAGAATTTTGAAAGTCTTTAAAATTAGTATGAGTGGATGAATTGAATATAGAGCAACATATTGTTGAAGAATCTGTTGGTTTATAATCAATGAAACACATTATTGAAAGCTGTGAAGAAATAATTAGAATAGATTTTATATTAATCAAATTGTTGCTTAGTTATATATGATTTACCTATATAAAATGCTTATATATTAATTTAAAACATATGAAAAATTATTTTTAATGTTAGCGTTTTTTAAATTTTATTTCGAAATCAATTTGATCGATAATTATATTAATTGAAGATAAGAAAGAAAAAATAATTGACGTTTATTTCATATTTTAAATGATAATCAGAAATTCTACAATACTATTGTATCTTATAAAAGTTTGAGAGAAATTATTCTTTTAATTTAATGCTAGGAATGATTTGAAGTTTAATTATATAATTTTTTTAATACACTCTTGAGGACAATATTTCTTATATTATTACTTGTAATTCAGTGACTCTATTAAAAATCAATAATTTCAAAATTATGTATTTTTTTACTTAAATTGATTTGTTTAAGAATATATGTAATTTTTTTTAAGAATATACCTTTGTATTTTAAAAAACAGGTGTTGAAAGGAACTTAATGCGAATCATTAAATGATAAAGTTTAGTTTTTTTTACGTCGTACTGGATGCAACAAGAGAGCTACTGGCGAAGAACCTCACAGGTTTGTACCTCTGCCAAGTGAAGAGAACGACACTTGAGTTGGCACACCGTCTTCTCCTAACTTTAATACCCCACAACGCCAAAGGGAGGACATTGTGTCACGACAAATTTAACGTGCGTCATTCCCGGCTATACGTCGGGTCTTTAGCGGCCAAGGATCGAACCCGCGACTGAACGAGACACGCCGGCCCCGAATCCGAAACCATGACCAATACGCTACCGCGATCACCAATTGATGAAACAAAAATATCTGTTTCTAGTTTCGCTTTTATTTATATGTTGCCATCGAAACTGTAATGTTTTATATAAATAAAGATTTTCAGATATTTTGTAACTGTATTATACCTTATTTGTTTTTATTTATGTAACCATTTAAGATATCCAAGGCTTTACTGTTTTCATTTTAATACATGTATCACTTTATTACAATGATCATGTAACTAAAAGTTTTTCAAAAGAAATATAATATTAATGGCCGCAAACACAAGAAAATTCTGCAAGAATATTTTCCGTTACGTTTTAATCAGTATTCTTGAAAGTTAAATAGGATTGACGGAAACACTCAATAGCACAAATTAAATTATTTATGTGAAAATGGTATCTCACAAAATTAAAGATACCGCCTATTATTACAAATTCTATCATTTATATCTCTGAAATTGATTATTGTGTCATCTTATAGCTCTCTGTGAAATACGTCTGTAAACAAATATAAGATAAATATTATTCTTTTCGTAGAACACATTTTCTTGGTTATGTCTTTTTGATTTATATATTAAAGTATTTTCGACCTACTGATTTTTTTAAAATACGTATGATATTCCAAATTCTTAACTTACTTAATATATGTTAATTTTTTTGTAATAAATTAAAATAGCTCATTAGTATGGGCTAATATGTTTCTGTTCTTAGAAAATAGCGGCAGCAAAAATGTATGGACATAAAATAAGGGATACTTAACATTAGCTTCAAAAGATCCGACAATGTAATACATTATCTATATATATATATATAAGCGAAATACCACTGACTGACTCATCACGAGATCTCTAAGACTATTCAACCGATTGACTTGAAATTTAGCACAGTTACTCATTTTGCAATATAGACACTCACTAAGAACGGGTTTTACGGAAGTCTTCTCCAAAATGTAATTTTCATCCGTTAATGTACTCTTATCCATCGGTTATGTAAATTTAGGCGACTTTATCGCCAAAAATGATACGACCGACGCCAAACGGAATATATTTTCTTTTCTATGTATACTGTATATTGTCACCAATTAAGTTTACTTGGTGAGATTTGCCCGAGCGAAATGGAAAAATACTAAATAGTTTAATATTGAAGCGCTGATAGAGAATTGGCAAGATTTTCGCGAAGGGGCTCTTCATGCGAAATTTTGTGCATGTCGAAAATAGAAAACGTACATATTTAGAGATAGAAATAAATGAGTTTGGAATCCCAATGTTGGTGAAAGTGTAGTTTAGCTCCAAAACTTAGCGGGATTTTGAAAAATACTAAAATGGTTACTTCATACGGAGTAGCGTACATGCAAGACAAACTTCGTTTACTGGAGAACCTCGTTACAAGCATGAACGAACTCAAGACGCTATGACATATATAAGACATGTTATTTAACTCTCAATAACATTTTTGTTACTAGTAAAATTACTTTTTTATTCCAATATCTCTCATGATTGACTACAGCAACTTAGGACATCATACTCAACACCTTCGATGCCACTTCTCCTCTACAGATTTCAATTTCAGAATACAACTAAAATTATTCGCGACAGTAACGCCATCTATGAGCGTGAATATATAACATACTCCCCACCTTGAAACCCCAGGGTTTCAAGAATTTACAGAAGTTCACTAACAAACAGTATTACAACCTTTACACAAATTAGTAAAAACACAAGATACACAATAATCGATACATATATATAAGAAGCAATAATACAAAACTCATATTTACAAAATTAAAGATTACACATTAATTATGTTCCATAGGCAATACACAAATTTTTGAAATGGCTCTTTTACAAGTACTAGACTGCGTTTTAATTTTAACAACACGAATTTTTTTATCATCTCCAAAATAAATTTTAATTATCCTGCCCATAGCCCATTTATAACAAGGCAAATTATCTTCTATTAATAAAACTAAATCTCCTAATTTTACACTATTTTTCTCGAACATCCATTTGGATCTCTGTTGTAATTGACTGAGATAGTGACGATGCCAAAATTTCCACATACATTGCACAAGTCTAGTAATTTTTTGCCATTTTTTGAGATGACTCTCCTTAAAGTTTGTTAAATTAGGCTCAGTTAAAGATGTTAAGGACCTGTTTACTAAGAAGTGTGCAGGAGTAAGAACTTCAAAATCGTCCTCGTTAGCTGACAAAGGACAAAGAGAACGAGAATTTAAAATTCCCTCTATTTGAACAATTACCGTTAAGAACTCTTCGTAAGTTAAGTTTATTCCCTTAACAACTCTTTTTAGATGATATTTAAACGACTTTATAGCTGCTTCCCAAAGGCCACCAAAGTGTGGGGATCTTGGTGGAATAAACCTCCACTCAATACCTTCTGCAGCTAAATAGCCTGCCAGCTTTTCATCTGGTTTTTTAACCATTTCATGAAGCCTTTTAATTTCTTTATTAGCTCCTACAAAATTCCGTCCATTATCTGAAAACAACCTTGCACACTTACCTCTTCGAGCCATGAATCTCTTTAGAGCTGCAATAAATGAATTTGAAGACAAATCAGAAACGATCTCAATGTGCACAGCCTTAAAACAAAAGCACACAAAAATACAAATATAAACTTTCTGTAAAGCACCTTTACGCTGAGCTTTACTCTTAATATAAAACGGCCCACAGAAATCGGCTCCAGCACAATTAAAAACAAAATCTGGAGAAACTCTTTCCTTGGGCAAATTGCCCATGATTTGAGTCGACACAGTTGGTTGGACTTTGAAACAAATGATACATTGATGAACAATTTTTCTACAACTATTACGTCCATTTAGAGGCCAGAATTTTTCTCTAACAAGATAGAGTAACGAAGAAGCACCAATATGTAAATATTTTTTATGAAAATGTTCTATTATAATTAGAGTTAACTTGTGACCCTTTGGAAAAATTATTTGATGCTTTTTATTAAAACTCAAATTACTATTACCTAACCGTCCTCCGACTCTTAACAATCCCTTAGAATCCAAGAAAGGATTCAAAGTTTTTAATTTACTACCTGGAGGCACTCAGTGTTGGTTTTGGAGACTATTAATATCCTTAGTAAAGGTCTGTGTTTGGACACCTTTAATTAATAATGCCTCTGCTGCATTCAACTCCTTTGCATTCAGTGGACCTGTTGTCTTCACTGCGCCCTTTAAGTTCTTGACAAACCTGAAAACATAACTTAAAACACGAATGATGTTAATGTAATTGTTACTTATTTCAAAAAGACACTCTAAAAAACTAGGAGTAGTACAAAGAGAAAGGTGAATCATAGAATCCTTATTTAGTTCTGAGTTCTTTTCAGTTCCTTTAACCTCTAGAAGATATTCATCATCTGAAACATCAGGATTGTCCTTGAAGTGTGGCCAGCTACTAGATAACAAGAAAGAAGGTCCATTCCACCAAATGTCTAATTGTTGGATCTTTGAAGGAAAAATACCTCGTGAGATTAAGTCTGCGGGATTCTCAGCAGTTTTAACATAATGCCAATGAAAATCCTTTGTATTCTCTTGAATTTTGGTGACACGATTAGCTACAAATACCTTCAGAGAGCTGGGTGGAGTTTTAATCCAAGCCAGCACCACGGTAGAGTCTGAGTACAAATGTATTTCATGAAATTCAAGTTGTAATGATGATATAACCTTTACGATAAGTTTTGAAAGTAATTCAGCAGCACAAAGTTCTAAACGTGGAATACTTATTTCCTTGATGGGAGCCACTCGAGATGATTTGCTGCACAAGAGTTACACTTTAATGTCACCATAACTTGATACAGATCTAATGTAGACGGCACAACCATATGCATCTTTCGAAGCATCTCCGAAGCCTATAAGGTCAACTTTCAGTGCCTTAGAAGTTAAAACATGTCGTTCTACAGTTAAATTTTTTAATTGACTCAATTCAGAACTGAATTTTTCCCACTCTCTACTTAAGTGTAAAGGAACTTCATCGTCCCAATCAATTTTTAAAATCCATAATTTCTGCAAGAAAATCTTGGCTGTAATTATCAAAGGTCCTAAGAGACCTAATGGGTCAAAC
>BMAW01117606.1:0-12864 GCA_019974015.1 Nephila pilipes | reverse complement strand
TTTTAATGCAGATTTCACCTTAGGAGACAGACAGAAGTCGCATGGCTCAAGATCCAGAGAATAAAGCGGATGGTCTAACACTGGGATGCTGCAGTTTGTCAGAAACCTCTTGAAAGACTATGTGGAATGAGCCGGCGCATTGTCTTGTTGGAAAATTATGCCGCACAGATTCTTTGTTAATTTCTACAGTGTCAGCAATCACACTAATACTTAACCGACAGTCGGATCGAACCAAATTATCGTTTTATTTTCCGGTATTGTCATCCGTTTTTGACATGGGCGGCATGAATTATCATCAACATCTTCTTAGACATCTTGAAAATGCTTAACCCCCTCAAAAACACGTTCCCGCGATAAATATTCATTGTCATATACTTCTTTTAATAAATTATAAGTTTCCGCAGTGGTTTTTCCAAGTTTCGTTTGACATTTCACGACAATACGTTACTCACTCCCGGAGAAACAAAAAAAATTAATAAATAACTAATGCGAACGAATGCTATGGGTATACGAATTTGTTTACAGAAACGAGAGGCACTGCATTCAGTAGAGAAGGCCTTACGCTAAACGCTTAATTCGCATGCGTACTTCTGTAGCATTTCAGTCACGTTATTTGATAGCCGCACCTCGGATTATATTTTTTTCTCTTTCTCTGTTTTCGTTATTGTTTGGATCGGGGTTGTTTTTTAGAGGAAGGGGGGGAGGTTTTCAAAAAATTTCAACACACCATTTTAAAGCCAAATAACTAATAGTTAGCATTAAAATGGTATATTCCAAGAAATAAAGTATTAAATTAAGGTATTCTTTTTTTCTTTTTCTTTCTTACTTGCAAGTTCGTTAACCATATCATTTAAATTCATTTTTTCTGACAACTCTTTCTCTACTGCAGTTAATCCTTAATTGCTTAATCTTTCGTGCCACATAATCTAATCTGAACTAATATTCAATAATTTTTTAACTCGGGGAAACTTCTTTACTCTTTTTTAACTGTGAATGGCAGAGTTAAAAATATACTTAAGACCACAGAAAAGTTGGAAAATGATGAAATAAAATTATTTTGTTCAATAAATTCCAGTTTTTTAAAGGATGGGGAGTGTTTTGATTTTGTACACCATTTAACTCTTTTTACAAGCCATCCGCATTAATTGGTGATCGCCAAATATGCATCAATAGTGATTCAATATCACTTAGATATTGAACTGCTAAAAGAAACTTGTAAGGATTTCTCAAGATCTTCACAAGATTTTTCTAAGTCATTTTCGGGCATATTCCTGAATTCAGTTAGAAATTTAAATTTTATGCTACATTCGTCTTAAAGAGATAAACCTTTCTTTAATATCGTTCAAAGCAGTATACTCAATTCTTAAGCATAATTTTACTTTAAACAACAATTTTGGGTCTTCGGCCTATGCTCCTCAATGCATTCAAAATCGAAAAGACGAACTTTCTTTTTGTGCCGTTTAATGGGAAACTCTATGTTTACATCAAGATTGGTCGCTATTGTTGATGCGTCATTGTTTTATTTATTAAAGGCTTCATCAGATCTAGATGAATTTCAGGAGATTGATCCTTTTACCAATTAGTTCGGCGGATTTATTACTTGTTGACTTAGCACATTGTAGCGACATTAAAATTGTTATTTGTTACATAAACATTTGTAAGGATATCATCCCATATCACACCTGAACAAATGAATTTAAAAATGGATGCATTGCTTAGTACAGAATTTTCTGAAATTTTAGTTTTTATATCTCTGCAGTCATTGCATATCTCCCTTGATTGCAGTTTTATAAAGATCTGATTGCTTTCTCTCTACTTTCCCTCCTAGTCCCGTATAAATTTAATTTATTTACATTAGTTTTTAAAATGTTCCATCTATTTGAACAATATTGAAGAAGCCAACTTTCTCAAATGTTGACTTCGCCGCTTCATTCACCCCCAAATTTAATGAATGAGATACACTCGGCAATTGAATTAACACTTTAAATCCCATTTTGTAGACCATTTTTCTTTCCCATTCATTTTGTAACAATTATCATATTCCTAGTCAAGGAAGTTGTATACATCTAAACTGTAACTGACAATTCGTTGGCGAAATAGTTGTACAGTCCTTCGCCTATTGAATCTAAAACTAGAGAAAGCCCTTAGGAACAACACACTCCTTAATTTCTGCAGGAAATATAAATTCATATCAATGATTCTAAGTAGAAATAAAATTTATTCTATGCGACTTGAATCTGGCGTGCAGTCTAAAATAACTTAAAACAAAGTCTTGAGTTTTGGAAAATATGTCCAAAGTAATCATGCATGTGACTATTTCTTTTTAAAAATTTTTTTGAATAATAATAGTATGGTTTGAAATAATTGGGGCGAATTTCATCGACAATTTGATGGCATTTAGAAAATCACTATTATTCTTTTTCAATTATATGCATGATTTGCTTCTTGTAGTTACAAATTGTCCTGCTATATCAAGCGTGTTCAACCCAAAAGAGTTTGCGGGCCTCTTTGGAAACGCATTTTATTCCAATGGGCCATATTGTGTGTGTGCGTGTGTGATGAATTCGATTATTACCATATTTTATTTAAATTTGACTCTTTTAACGCAAAATCAAGTTCTCGTGTTCAGAACCGCTACTAATTTCACCTTTCCAGACACGGGAAGCGCCCCCCCCCCCCCAATCCCCATCAGGGAAACCAAGAACAATCTGCAATAAATTAAAAGAAAAATTATATTCTGCGAATTTAAATATATTTGTGCAAAATATAATTTTAAAAACTATCCTGCAGTTTTACAACAAAAATCTTGTGCTAAATTATTGCCCATTAAACGACACGAACACACAGTCTGTCTTCAACAATACAGTTCTAATATCTTTCAGTTTCTGCAAAGCGATTGGCTGCTACTATTTCGCATTCTGTCCTCGCTTCTAGAAATGCACACCCGCGCTCTTCAGTAAGTTTGCAAGTTAGGTATACATTGTGTATCCTGCACTCACGCAAGATGACTCTCGCGCTTTTTGAAATGAGCTCAATTTTTGTAAAAGTTTTTGAATAAGAATCTGGAAGAAAAATAGTGACGATAGTTAAGTAAATGTTCTGAGATATTTGCACAGTAATAGGAAGTGATACAAACAATTTATAGGGAAGCGTTCTTAGATACTTTTATGAAAAAAGAATGTTTAAATCTTAGTTCAGGTGACACAGCTTCGCGGGCTACAAATTGACACCGGACAGACCACATGCGACCTGTGCTAAATATTGAACAATCGCAATAATTTTGAAAATTTTATTTCGCTGTCGTTTCTACTCCGATACAAAATATCGTTGCTGCTCACAATCGATCGCTTCATCTCTGTCGTTTCTACTCCGATACAAAATATCGTTGCTGCTCACAATCGATGATAAAATTTCTCTTCTCTTTATTCAATTCATTCCATTTCTTATAATTTAGCACATGTTTAATGGATGTTACATGCATCGAAGATCCGCCAATTGGAAAAACCACCATCGATATGAAAGATTGTAGAAATAAATTCTGAACACCACCAAAATTTTGGATTGATGTAATGCCTAATTGAGCTGCTACAATTCAAGTGTTGTGATTTGTCCCTTTTCCTTTGAAGTAATTAGCGAGGTGCAACCTTAAGCGCCGAATCTAAATTTTGATGAAGGTGACCACAACCGCCTTCGTGCCAGCATGCTCTGCACGCCATGCAGGACCCCTGGAATTCTGTAATTATTTTAATGAATCCCAATATACAGCAATATCCATACAAAAATAACAATTTAAATTGAATAGTAAGAATGTATAGTGCTTGTTTAAACTCGTTAACTTTTGATCTCGCAAAGTGATTTTATGTTGGAAATAAGAGAGTTTATGAGTTCCTGTGGCAACTGGTCCTTCTCTTTCAGCAACTCTGTTTTCAGGTCTTGGATGGTTTTTGGAAGGGGCTTGCTAATTGTAATTGCCCTCCCCAGAAAGTTCCAGGAATCATGCTCTATAGGATTCAAGTCTGGAGATCTGGCTGGCCAATGCATCTGGCGAATAACCTCACTAGCCAGAAATTCGTCGTCCAGCTGAGCTCTATGTGACCTCGCGTTGTCATTCATCAAAAGGAAATCAGTAGCAATTGGACCTTGAAAAGGTGGATATAGGTCTCCAAGTCCTCATTCCCATACCTCTGAAGAGTCGCAGTGCCTCTTTCAAAGACATGGAGATGTGTGCGGACATATAAAATGATGCCTGCCCAGACAGTCAAGGCTCCTCTGCCGTAATGGTCAATTTCTTGGACATTGGAGGGCAGGCAACGAGTTCCTGATTCTCTCCATATGAGAGTTCGGTGAAAATCACTGGTTAGGCTGAATTTGGACTCACATGAAGAGAACGGTCACCCATTGATTCATGCTCTAATCTGTATGATCTCTGCATTATTTTAATCGGACTCTCCAGTTCGCAGAACTGAGCGGGACGCAAACAACAGACTTGCTTGCAAGCAGCCCTCTCTCATGAAGTTTTCTGGAAACAGTCACCCTTGAAACTCAGTTTATTGTGGCTGCATACAACTTTCATGAAAGACCTGAGAAGCTGAAGCACCCCTGTTACGCCTCTCTATAATAGACAGATGGTCATCTTCTCTGGATACCAAGGCTCCTGGACAATTTAACACATGCTTTTTCTAGATGGATCCGGTATCCTTTTACTGTTTCCATAAGTTGGACACGGCGCTGGGTGTTAAATCGAATTCTCTGCAAATCTGGATTTGAAACTTGGCTGTTTCTAGCTTACCAACAGTTCGACACCTCATTCCATCATCTAAACATTGATCGTTACTCCGTTTTGCTGTTTGAATTTTAATTTAAGCGATTGCTGCAAAAAAACACGAGAAATTCGGTGAATTGAGCTAGCAAACGAAATGCGGATTTTGGCATGCGCGCTTATAAATCCTTTTTTTCCAATAGTGCCGCCTCCATTCACGTATACGACTTACAAGATTTGCATCTTTGTTTCGAAATTGTGCTTTTACATTTAGTTCCATTATTTTCATAAAATTCGACAAAATACGCAAATTCTCTAAATATTGAAGACCAGTCTCTCTCTCTCTCTCTCTCTCTCTATATATATATATATATATATATATATATATATATATACAGTGGTGGCCAAAATTGTAAATAGTTTTGGAAATTTTTATCTTTTTAATTTTGTATGCTTATAGAAGCTTACGTTTCACAATATGCAAAGTCGTATGAATCATTTCAAAGAGAATTTAATACTGACATCAATACAAAAAAAAAAAAACTAAACTCAAATATTTGCAATAGAAAAAATGTTATACGTAATTTAATACGTACTTTAATCTAAAAAACACAGTTATGAAGCGGCTTGTAATGTCTAACTTTCCTGGCCAATGACTGTTATTGTTCTGGGAACCAATCAAATGTTAGTAACTGCTAGCAGATACGGACACCGAGTTTACATTTGGAACAAGTCATTATTGTGCTTTGTTATGTAGAAGGGGAGAGACAGTTTCTTACATAATCAAATTACAGGTAGGAATTATTGTAATATTTTTTATTATTATTCAAGAAGCAAGGACATCAAATAAAAGAGCTGATTGAAATAGATGTAAGATTATTGTATTACGATAAAGTGTTCTTTCTTATGCTGAAATTGAATGACAGGTGGGTAATTCAATGGCTACATCAGGAGTCCGAAAGTTTTGCTTACGATATAAAGAAACAAATTCCATAAAACGCAAAGCAGAAGAAGGCCGAAAAAGGTGCACCTTATCTGCTGATGACAGAAGAATAAAAAGACTATGTCTCCAAGATAGAAGAATATCATCAACGGCCATCAGAAGTGATCTGAATGAATCTGGTGTTTCTGTCAGTTCAAGAACAATCAGGAGAAGATTAACAGATGTTAGACTAAGAAGTCTTAACTCAATTTTACAGCAGTGCAAAAAAAAAAAAAATACAGGGGCAAAGGAACACATTGATAGGACAGATAACCAGAGGTCACAAGTTATTAAGCAAGGAAACTAAGATATCGTTATTCAGTAGTGATGGGCCACAATATGTAAGAAGTAGAATAGAAGAACTTCATCCTGACTGCATTTAGGTAACTATGAAGGACCCATTTATTGCTTTGCTTTGGTCATGCATGTCACCAGATGGTATTAATCACCTTCATGTCATCGATGGGACACTGAATGCCAGAAAAAACATTGACACTATTCTGGAACCAAAACTTCTACATCATCAACAACATCAGGAATCTCTTTCTCAACAATACATTATTTTTTCTTCAGCAGCATTCTGTCCCCTGCCACACAGCAAAATGATCGAAATAGTGGTTTCGTTCAAAGAGCTTTGAATTGTTGTCAGGGTCAAGAAACAATCCTGATTTCAATTCCATCAAAAAAAAAAAAACACCTGTATCACCATTTATACACTTATAATACACACAAATCATTTACATATTCTTGCCTGAATGAGGTACCTATCAAATAAAAGGGAACTAATTGACGCCATAATTGTTTCCTGGAATCATGTAACAACGAAGAAAGCTTAAAACTACCATCAGCTCAATTAGACATCGATGTGAAACTGTAATAAGAAATAAAGGATTCCGTTTAATTAATGATAACTCACTGCAAGCATCAGTATGTAATGTATATCCATAATTATTACCGCTTAATTTTTTTTTCTATTGCAAATATTTGTATTTTTTTTTATTGAATTCAGGATTAAATTCTCTTTAAAATGATATGTACTACTTTGCATTTTGAGAAACGTAACATTTTTATAAGCATTTAAATTTTAAAAAAACATAAATATTTCCAAAAGTGTCCACAATTTTGGCCACTACCGTATATATATATGCAGTAAAATCCTTCTTTTACGATATTTTGGGAGTCAAAATGATATATCGTTCTAAAGAGAATTATCGTTATAGTAGGATTCAATACTGGAACGAAAAGAATTTTGTTCTTCATATCCAATGACGTCTCCAGGAGTGCTCCACTTTCATTCATCACCTCCTCTATTTTGTAGAGTAATTTTTCACCCCCATCTAGAAGTCTTAGTGAAGTATCCTGCTCATGATTCTGGCAAGCCTTAACCTATAAATGCTTGTGGCATATTTGGCAACAAATTTTTAATGTATAAATAAATTTCCAAAAGCCAAAATGTATTCGATAGCATAAATAAATGAAAATACATACTTATTAATTATCAAAATTTATTTCGAATTTAAAAGAACGAAGTGTATCTAAAGAATTTAGATGTTCTTCTGGTACATTAAGAAAGCTAGAAATAAAATATGAAGAGCATCAATGAGAAAACTTCTTCCATGAGATAAGTTTCGGCTTTTAGTGGAATCATCCTTCATTTACACTGTCCTCATCTTCTGACTCATCTGCTTCAGCGGCCATCTCTTCTCATTTCCATAAAGAATGTCTTCATCTGTTAGTTCCGAAAAGATCTATTATATCATCGACATTTAAATAATCATGAACAGATGATTCAAACTTTTTTCCAAAACAAAAATGATACAACCGACGCCAAAAGGTGTCGGCTGCATTCAAGGTAATGATCGCATAAACATTTTATCGTGTGTTATCCATGTAAGTCCTGCATGGTGAAATTTAGCGGCACAATGGAAAAGTACCTTATTTATCTAATATAAATCTTTTTATTTTATTATTAGAATATGAAGATTTTTATTTATTAATGAGCTAATTTTGAAATATATGAGCAGGTTTCCTAAATTTTGCTAGAGTAAAAGATTTTGCAAAACTTGATGAGTAAATTATTGAGTTCGAACAATTTAGTTATTACTTGCTGCAGTCGATTATCAGTCAAATCGTATTTGACTGATTTGAAAATTAATTAAACTAAATTTTTCATTTATGTATCCAAGGTTTGTCTTCAGACTAGATTCAACTATGGAAAGCGATAACCTACTACATTTATGCTTGCTGAAACGTAAATTCAACTTTTAAAGATTTAACGAGCGAGGACAGTTTCAATACCAAGAAGTCTAAATCCAGTATAAACTTACTTTGAAGAAATAAATTTAGAGTATTACACTAATTTTATTATGAAGATTCAGAAAGAACAAATTCGACCAGATTAAAATCATAAACTCAAATTTTGAGAAATAAATATGATTGTCTAAAAATTTATTCATGACAATTTATTTAATGAATTTATTTGGAATGATTAAATTTTCTAATTATCAATATATATTTTCAATTGTAATTAAGAATAATAAATTTTCTTAAATGATTTTGAGTAGTGTTTTCATTGTTTTGTGAGTTTGTACTTAAAATTCTATTTAATTATAAATAATTTTATCACATTAATAGCGTTTTCCTTCAGCTAAAAATTTATTTATCTGTTAACACATACTTTTGATAAAATGCTTTCTTAAAAAGCAAGATTCCTAACTTTAAAATCCATTTATTCTGTTATTTGTAATTTTAAAATCTTAATACTTTTCTTCGTAAGACAGTTGTAATCATTTTCCTGATTTTGAGCTTATCTCGTATGGGCTTCATTTCAATGACCTTAGTGATTTTTACTTCCATTGAGTTTTGTTGTTTTGGTAACACGCAGATTTACCTGCTCAGGGATATCATGATCTTTCATTTCAATCCTCTTTCTTGCTATTTTTATTGATTAATTTATTTTCTGTTTATCTCTCATGAGCTCATATTCGAGTGAGAACATGAGTTTTAATTATCTTTCTGTTGTTGATTTAATAATGTTAAAAATTAAATTTTGTAACTTAAATGAAATTACCTGATACTTGATTTGCCGAAAGCAGCGACCCATTCCGCGGGACAGAGGAGTCTGTGAATCCTGTTGCGTTTCCTTTCACCCATGCTTCTCCGTAGACAGATGGCACGGGTGAACAGATCCTGTCAATCGGCTGGTAAATTCTTCTTAGGGATTCGAACCGCAAAGACATTGCTATAGGCTCAGTAGTTATTACAGTTAGAGAGTGCCTCGGGTGAACCGACTGATCCTCGCCTCGATGCTGTACTATTATAGTTACTATAGTACCACATCTGGGGTAAATGTGTCTGATATTCCTGAGATGACCGGCTTCATCTTGTTGGGTTGCTTGGTGGGATGGAGGGCATCCGAAATTCTTTGAACCTCCCCCTCCCCATGGACTGAAACTCTTCTTCGTACTTTGATGAAGGCCTAAATCCATCAACCTCCTCTTTATCTATGGAGTTGGAGCAAAGTAGGCCTATTAAAACCCATACCCGAACCAAATAAAAAATTGTGAGTTATCAAATAACATTAATGTCTATGTATTTCTTGTAATCAGGAGAAATGAAGGGTCTCTGAAGAACGTCTCTACGACCCTCATTCATAAAACTTTATTAGGAATGGTGGGAAATGAAAAAAACAATTAAGCAGTAAAATACCCGTTATATTTTAAGGAAAAAATAATGTCTAAAAGTTCTAAATGATACTCCATTTAAAACACTATAGAAATTTATTGAATTATAGTCCCACCTCAATATTCACTAAATTTATCTCATGGTATCATATCGGAACGGAAACTTCTTTATTATACAGAAATCGATATTTTAGAAATGTTTAAGGATCCAAAGAAATATAACGTCTGGCGAATAATAGACCCTTACGACAGTCAGATAATATCAACAAAACATTTAATCTCACTTTCAATAGCCTTTTATTTTCTAAGTCAATCAAAATAGGATACCTAAATAATCCCATCCGACCATACACATCCAACCCTTAACACTGTTTTAAATGACTTAAGTTTGGCCATTTTATTTCAGCCCGCCGTGGTCAACAAACCTGTTCTTGATGTTCTGTTATACGACGCAAAAGTAGCGATGCAATTCGGAGCCAATCTCTTCGAACTGCAACTGCAGATATCTAAGCTATTCTCACAAATGCCCTCAATGGATAACAGAAAAAAACAATTCAAACAGTTAAAATAAATCAAAATATTTCTTTTCCTGGAGCTAAAGAAATCGTTAATGAACGCAACCTACAGGTGGTGTATCACATGCAGCTAAAAAACTATAATTATAACTCTCTCTCACACATTTCTAATCCTCAAAAAAAAAAAATATAGATAGGTGCCCAAATAACTGTATAAAGAGAAACTACAAGTCATATAATCTCGTGAACTGTTACTTCAATATTCAAAGACTCTACAAGCAATAATCAATCTCCAATTAAATCGCCCCCTTCCCTTTCTAGAGTCACCAACTGAAATCAAACCGAAAGAATACAATCTAATCAACAAATAAATACAAGAGTTATATCACTTAATCCACCTCCTAAAAATGCAGGTCTTTCGGGAACTAAACAGTTAAATATACTGATAACAACTAATAAAAAAATGCATTGCCAGGAACAGTTCTCCAGTGAAAACCAATACAAACATTTCAAAAAATTAAATAAAAATGTTAATGACATATGAATTTGATGAAAATACTTTGAAAGTTTCAATATTAGATGAAAACAAAATATTCACGGATGTTGATTATTCGGAATTATTTCCAAATTAGAGAGTTTATTTTTCTTTTCCTTCTTTTTACCATAGCATCCTTGATTTCCTAGAATTGTAGATGATACTGAAATAAAATAGCAGAATCAAAGTATGTAGTCAACAAATATACTCCCCCATTGCCATTGCTCACCCAAAGAAATTGAACCGATAAAGACATAAACAATAATCAAGAGTAAAGTTTTTTTAGATAAGGCAATCTTATCCTAAAGGCAAGGAGGAGGAAGGTCTTTTATTGACACCCCACACTGTACCGGTGCCTCAAATCCTTTTGAAAACCTCACTTCAAGCCCTTGCAATCAAGATTCATATTCAAACATTAATAACAATCCTTGTTTTTCAAGATTGTTGTTAAAAATCAATCTCTAACCTGCTTCTAAACACCTATGTTGACATAACACACGTGCATTAATAACCTCATCGATCAATCACCCCCCCCCCAATGCCTTTTATTTTGCTCGGGAATTTAAAGGAACATAGCACTCTATGGGCAATAAAAAGCAACCCAAGAAAGAGCACAAATAGATAAGGTCATATCAGACAATAATCTCTGCCTTTTAAAGAATAAAAAGCCAACTTACTTTCATTTATTTACGAGGACTTTACACGAAATAGATTAGGCAATTGGTTCCCCTCCTAAAACAGATACTTATTTAAATAAAAGTGATATCTTTCCAATTATATTGATCGAACAAATCTAAAGCACAACTGAATTCTATTTTCTGCAATAGATATATTTATGAAACACAGCCAAATGGCCACTTTTACATTCCTGTCAAATATTTCCGAATAAATTCATATAGTGTTGATGAGGTTTCAGAGGAACATCACAAAAGTGATCAGTGAAAGTTCTAATGCATCCATTACAATAGTTTCTAGACAACAAACAAAAGAATTATAAACAGTGGTGAAATGACGATTTTAAAATTGCATATAAAAATCAGATGAGTTCATGCTATATTTTTAAAACATATCCTACTCTAACAAATATTATTTTGTATTATTAATATAAAACCATGCTTAGAAAAATCCTACACTGAAGCCCAAAAGAAATTTGAATTACATATATAAATGTTAGTTTTACAGAAAAGTAATTGTTGGACAGAGTTAAGCGTTTTTCTGGTGTTTACGCTAACAGACAAAATCGAATTTTGGAATATAACAACCTGTCCGTTTTATTTCTGGATCACATAGGTAATATTTAATAGCCCTAACTCTCTCGCCGTAATGGATCAGTAAATAAAGTTTATTTCGCTTTGTTTTAAAACCTTTTTTAAGCCATAAAATGTAACTAATCTCTCAATTTTCTTACAGATAGAAGAAGAATTTAAATTGCTGTATGGTGAACAAAAGAGTGATAGCTTGTCTTGAATTTGGTGTGACAGCTAACGTAATAATTCACCAAGCTAAGCATTGTGGGAGGAAGTGTGTAGAAGAGTTGGCAAACAGTTTAAATTTTGACCTGAATTTAACAGAGACATCAACTGAAAGTAAGAACATTGTTTTGTTATTTATTGAGACATATTTTAAAAAAATAAATCTGATTTGAAGTCTCCCAAAATTTTATTCTTTCTTAATGTGGCAAAAATTTGAATGTTAATTTTTTCTTCAAACTGAAACAAAGGATTAAAAATGTTATTTCATGTAGTAAATATAATCTAACTATGTGGTCTTTGGGTAGTATTTTATTCCATCATTAAATATTTTATTTAATTTGGAGATCTTTTTTATTTTCAGGAATAAGCTGTGCTTTTATCCTGTTGCTTCCGCAAGGTGTCTTTAAGGCTGTTCTCGGCTAATGTTAAAGAAGAGGGCTCAAAGGTCGAACACATTTTCAGGTAGAAAAAATACTTCAATACTAATATAATTACTATGGATATAACAAATATAATTATTTACTAAATAGCGTTCTTAGAATTTTGATTTTTTTAAGAAAACTTGCAATATTTTGCCTTTATGTAAAATGGATATTCAATTTTCTATGTTAAAGTATAGGAGACGAAATGTTCGAACACATTCTCTATAAGAAAAAAATTATTGATTCAATCAGAATTGAATGAGTTAGAAGTATACACTTCTCTCTATCGAATAGCGTAGCCAGAATATAGTTTAATGTCGTTATTAATCAATTTTTTAAGGTTTCAAAGGGATTTTTGTTAATTATTGGCGTACTTCGGACTATCTGCTATCTGCAACAGATGGCGCCAGCATATTTTTTTCTGTAGTACGTACTCTTGGCGAGGAATGCTTAATTTTGGCGAACATTTACAGTTACTTTCTGAAATGAAATTGTA
>BMAW01117599.1:15243-25693 GCA_019974015.1 Nephila pilipes | reverse complement strand
ATGCTAGGACGTGTGGCAGAATGTATCAGAAATAATGGCGGCCTAACGTCTTACTAAGATTCATAATGATTTTATATGTTTACCAATAAATTTTGTTCTACCCACCTATTGGTTTGACCATTTCTTGCTGTCGACAAGTAGTAACTTACTTTCGTATATCATTTAAATCTGACTATTCCTTCTAAGTTTGACTTCTTTGTCAATGTGATTGTTCACATATATAATTATTTACATTGAATAGAAGTTGAGTTTTAATAATTATAGTGGCATTTTCTTTAATAACGGTTTTCTGTTTTATATGATACATAAGTTTAATAACTTACAAAATGTTCCTAATGTAAGCAATTTGAAAGTGAAATATGTATTGTAATCTTTTGACACAATTTCTACTAAAGCAGTATAAATTTTCTGTTTGGAAGTTTTTGTGGGCTTTGAGTAAAAAATAAAATCTAAAATTCAATTTAGAAAAAGAAAATAACACTTGAATTCAAATTAATTAAATTGAAAATTACTGGATACGAATTTTGTAAAAATAATTCTAAGATTTTCAAATTAAATTAGGAATGAATCATTACAGTGAGGAATAACTTATTTATCATCAAAGTGTATATTTTAATTTCAAAAAAATGCTAATAAATGGGCTCTTAAAAATATAAGAAAATAATTTTAAATCATCTAGAAATATTCAAAATTTGCCACTTATTTAGCAATTGTTACTTTTGTTCTTTAAATTAATTTTTAATTAACGCATCAATACAAGTATTTTGTATACGAATCTGTTATTTTTTTCATAAACTGCTGTTTGTAGAAAATGCAACACCATGAAGGAATCATCAGAATCAAATGAAATTCGCAGCAAATGTCAATTATAGGATATTATGCAAATTAATAAAGTTTCAGAGCCATCGCGCGTGCGCGGCGCGCGCAGCGCCCTCTGAATTGATGCTGAAAGCGTATAAATAAAGTGCTGTAGCGGGACGTTGAAAAAAGTCTATGATTATTTGTTAGTGGCAAACGTTTAGTGAGACCTGAGTATGCCTCCACGACGGAAGAATAAGAAATTCAAGCAACTTACGGAGTTTGAACGAGGGAGGATAATCGGCCTTCGAGAAGGAGGATTTTCCTATCGCGCAATAGCAGCTCGTATGCAGCGGAACAGTTCCACAGTGATGCGAGTTTGGAAGCAGTGGACCGACGAGCACCGAACAACTCGAAAAACAGGCACTGGACGACAGAAGGTGACGTCAGAGCGCGATGATCGACACCTGCTCCGCATGGCGGTGAATGATCGCACAGCTTCCTCCAGGCAGCTGGCAGCACGTTGGTCTACTGCTACAGGTGTACAATTGTCGGCTTCGTCAATTCGTCGTCGTCTGCTGCGCCGTGGATTGCGTGCAAGGGTGCCTTTATACAGGATTCCCCTCACGGCGAATCATCGACGGCTGCGTCGGCAGTGGGCTCTTGAGCACAGAGACAGGCGAGCTGATTGGCACCAAGTTGTCTTTTCAGATGAATCACTCTTCAATTTGTGGACCCATGATGGCCGTGTTCGTGTTAGACGTTATGCCGGTCAACGCTGCCTTCCTGAGTGTATTATTGAACGACATAGTGGTCGAACACCCGGAGTTATGGTCTGGGGTGCGATTTCGTATCATGGACGATCCAATTTGATACGAATTGAGGGTAATCTCAATAGCAACAGGTACGTCCGTGAAGTGCTACAGCCCGAAGTCGTTCCTTTCCTTCAAGGCATCCCTGGAGCTATCTTTCAGCAGGATAATGCACGCCCACATGTTGCGCGGACTGTTCGAGACTTCTGTTCAGCACAACGCATGCAACTTCTTCCTTGGCCTGCTTATTCACCGGATATGTCGCCTATTGAGCACGTGTGGGATATGGTTGGTCGGCGTCTCGCTCGTGATCCGCGTCCTGCAGTTTCCAAAGACGAACTTTGGTTGCGCATACAAGCGATATGGAATTCTCTTCCTCAAGCAGATATTCAACATCTGTTTGACTCCATGCCACGTCGTATAGCAGCACTTATTGCAGCGCATGGTGGCTGCACCAAATAGTGATTTCGGACGCTTAATTTGTTTCTTTTGTTTTGAAAATTTCATCATTTATTTGTATCAGTACAAGTCGTTTCTGCATTAAATTTCATTTGATTCTGATGATCCTTTCATGGTGTTGCATTTTCTACAAACAGCAGTATACATTAATAAAAGAGTGAGCAAAATTCTATTGCATAACCAATAGCTTGGAATTAATGAAAAATTAAGTTTTAATAAATACTAAATCAAATATGTTTAATAATATATACTGAAACATATGAAAGAAAAATAATAAAATAATATTATATTTTTGCTATTAGTTTTGTGAACATCAAAAACATCATTTTTGTTATTAGTTTCAACACGTAAAAATAAATATATAATCAAGCATTGTAATGGAAAGGAATAAAAATATTTTTTTAAAAAAAAAAAAACAGCTGCATATATTATTTATTTTTCAACAATTATATTTTGAAATTATTTATTATTTATTTTGAAAGGACGAATATACTTTTTAGAGCAGAAAATGAAGTAAATGTCTTATTATACACTTGTATAATAAGACATTTACTTCATTAGTTTATAATCATTATACGCTAGACATTTTCATACAATACAGTAGAATGGATCTAAAAAGAAATAAAACTTGCTACACCATTTCAGGTTTACTATGACATAGAATGTACACCGAAGAATAGTACATAATTACAGTAATTTATTCAAATTATAGTACTTAACTTTCAGATTAGGTTTTGTCTAAAATCTCTAGATATATTCATTTTAAGATAATGTCTTTTTCTCTCCCGGTTACTGCAATTTTTGTAAGTAAAATAACTTCATTTTCCCAATTTAATTTTTTAAAAAGTAGTTACCTTAGAACATTTTTTGTGATTCTTTATGCACCCACATTTTGGATTATTCATTATGGTTTTTTTCCTAAGTAACTATATTTTTCCCTTGAATTACTTACCGTCCTTTAAGAATGTTAGGTTATTAATTTTTTTACGTAAATTAAGTGTAAAAAGCATAGAACTCTTACTTTAGTTTTAAAATTTTATATTCTAATAATACCATCGAATGTAATATATTGAAAAATCATTTTCAGCCGAAACTAAGAGAAATCATTTATTTTGTTTCTGAGTCATCTACATAAAAGCTCAGTTTATCTGAAAAGAGTTAAACTCAGTCACAATTGTTCATTCTATTTTGAATATTCACTTTAGCGCTATGAACTTCCTAGTTTTACAACGCTGATAGATTTTCAGAGGACGAAAACTAATAAAAAATTCAATTTTTATAAAATTGAATTTTCATTGTGAAATTAATGTTTTATTCATATTTCATTTATTATCTATGCTCAGTAGCATATCACTGGGCAGTCAGGTTTGTAAAACTTGTCTTCTTGAAAATGATATAACATTACTTCTAACGAAAATTTGAATCATCTGATGCATTATTTATTTTATATTAAAAATTTACAATAAGTGATCATAAGATATACAATAAGTTACATTACATGGAGGAGAAAATTAGAAGAAGCTAAATGAGATATTACGCGCATGTTTTTAAAAAAGATAAGAAGCTAAGATTAGCCTTAAGCTAAAAGTATCATTTGATGAAAAGAGAGAGTTAGATGGTAATCAAAAGATTTTATATTTAAGAAAACAGTAATTCCTCAGACTTTCATTAATTCAAAATTTAACTGAGGAAATGCAATATACATTTTAAATTTTTGGTGCTTGTAATTTGATTCTTTTTACTTGAATTTAGAGTTGAAGATTAACAGTGTTTATTAGTTATTTGTTTGCTTTTCTTAATAAATTTCTTATATCAGTATTGAATGATATGCAGTATCATTAAATATAATAGTATTTAAGTAAAATTTTGACTTATTTTCAATAGAATATTTTGTTTATTTATATGAAGTATAAAATTTTTAATTATAATTTTGGTTAAGTTTGTAAGTTATTGGTTTATCCTTTTAATTCTGCAGTGTTATAGTTTTTCTATTCTAAATAAAGTTTTTAAAATGATTCAGTAGTTATAATTAATATTTTGTATTAATTTGTACACATATAAATATTTTAAATGTATAAAAAGAAAATTATATATATATACTCTACTATAACAAAAAACGCCGCACCAAGAAGGTGTTGTCCGATGGAGACAAAAATAAGTTAGGAAAATTATGTACAAAATAGAAAATGAATAAAATTTCAGAAAAAATTGAATGATTTATTTCAGAGTTAGATAGTTACAAAAAACGAGCTCAATAAGGTGTTGACACACCTCTAGTCTAGATACAAGCTGCTACTCAACGTGGCATAGAGTGATAAGGTTAACTGATGGTGTCCTGCGGCATTTCTTGCCGAATTTGCTCCAATTGTCGGGCTAGGACATCAACATTCCCTAGTAGATACAGTCATCTTCCCATCATATCCCAGACATGCTTGAATGGAGAGAGATCTGGCTGTTAATGAAATGTTTGACAAGTTGTAAGACACATAGTAACATGTGCCGTATGTGGTTTGATATTATCTTGCTGAAAAATAAATCCAGGGTACTGCAAAAGGAAAGGTAGCAAAACAGGTCTCAGAATGTCGTCGAAGACCACTGTGCTGTCTCTAATGACTACCAAAGGGGTCTGGCTATCAAGGGAAATGGCACCCCTGCTGCTGGTTGAGGGCCTGTGTGTTGTGAAATAATGAATAAATGATTAGCTCGCTGCCCTGTGTGTCTCCAGACACGTCTGCGACAATCGTCGGGACACAAATGGAAATGGGACTCGTCTCTAAACACTATACGTCCCAATCAGCAACATTCCAACCTGATCGAGCCAAGCACAATTGTAATCTGGCTCGTCAGTGTGCAGGTGTGAGTAGCAGGTGGCGTAGTGATCAGTAAGAGCGGAGATTTCACCCTATGAGCCGTGTGTGAATGGTTATGGTGCATTCTGGTGTGCGGGTAACACGTTTTATGGTTGATAGCGATGAATCAGTCTCTGTGACAGCTAATTTGACAGTCACTCTGTCCCCCGATCTGCTGTGGCTCTGAGTTGACAGCTTCCATCATGACGCTGACATGTGCCACTGTCCATTCATTCTTGCGAGTATCTTATAATCACCGAATCACTGCGACCCATATGACGAGCGATTGTCCGATTTGCCCAACTTGATCCTTTCAATCCAATGGTACAACCTCTTTTGAACTGTGAAAGTGGTCACTCGTAATGATCTTAAATTCGGCGAAGAGGCATTTTTTCAGTCGTTGAAAGGTATTCTAAATCCCAATGCAGCAAAAAATTTGACCATCAGGTTGAGAATCGCTTTTTATATACACCAGCTTAGTGCGCAGTTTCATTGCTCTGTAGGTCCCGCTATTTTTTCATTGGACACCAAATTTTAATCATTTGCATTTTCTGTCCAAATGTCTTTACAAGCGATATTTCATTACAATCGGGCAACTTCTTGGTGCGTCGTTTCCTTTGTTATATAGTATATATATATATATATATGTGTGTGTGTGTGTGTGTGTGTGTGTTTATAGTTTTTGCCACCATTATATTAATATGTTTGTTTAAGATATAAAATTCTTTTTCTGCTTAAATTTGTTTTAGTGTTTAAATTGTTTCTCATTTTAGAACCATGGAACGTGCGAAGGTATATATATATAATATTTGTTTAGATACATTAAATAGGTTTGAGTTTGCAGGAGTTTAGTGATATAGTTATTATAAATCTTTTAAATTAAAATTATTATAATGTGTAAACGTATTTTAAATTATTTTTTATAACTAAGCATGTTTTTATATTTAATTGAATATGTTTACTTTTTTTATATACATTTAGAAGAATTTTTGATTTTTTGTTGTATTTATCCTTAATTTTTCGTTCCATTTCATCTTATAAAGTAATTTAGTGAAATTTTAATGTTTGGATACATATTTCTGCATTTCGAAATATTTCACTGTATTAATTATAATATCTCCGATTTTAATTCTTAATTGTTTCTATCCACTTACCTTGCTATTTTTTTAGGTTGGTTTGATTTTTAAATAGTATGTAATTATTATTTAGTGGTTAAAGTGTTTTAAATTAATATATTGTTTGATTTTTTAAGTAAATTTTCGGTTTATTTTTAAAATTATTTTTTACGTTGGATAATAGAAGTATTTTTTAGTATCTTTTTAATATATTGGTTTTATTCTAGTTGTTTTATTTATCCTAAATAATTTTAGAATTTTTAAACTCTATTTTATACGATTTTTGTTTATATATATGAATATTATGCATATAAATGTGGGCGAGTGTATGTACGTAAATTTCTTTTCTTCGGAATTCAAATCATCCCTCATAAATACTTTATAGCAAATCAACAAAAAAAATAATCATTAAATATATTATGAATATACTTCAAAAATTAAAATTGCAACAATATATGAAAAATTGCAAATTCATCAACTAGATATATAAAACAAATTAAGAAATTGCTAACAAAATAATGATTCAAAACAAATTATACAAATTTAAATATAAAATAGATTTATATAAAAATGTAAAGAAAGTAAAAGAAGTTATAATAATCGAAAAAACATTATAATTAACCAAAAATTTGAAGGACAGCAAAAACTGGAAAATAATATATTAAAAGTTGTATCAGACTCTAGATTGCTAATCTGGGAAATTCTAAAATTATTGAGCAAACTAATCTAATCAACAAAATATATTTTTAAGATAATGGTTACAGAACCATAAATTACATTGAAAACGTGGTAAAATCAAAAGTAAAAACATGTAAGAACAATTAAGCAAAAAAAAAAAACTATCCCAAACTCAAAGAAATCTTTAATAACATTAGCGAAAATAACGACAGAGTAAAATGTTATTGTTAATTTAAAAGACTAAAATAAATATATAAACCAAAAAGAGCAATTTTTTGCGCGTACTTATCACTAATATCTTGAATACGAAAAGTTAATGTAAACTTAATGTTAAGTGTTAGACATTAACTTTCAAATATACTTTAAACTGTAAATATTTTTCTTTCACACCGGTTGAAATCTTCTCAACACAAAAATTGCAGATGAAACAGCCTTGATAAACATATAACACACAGGTAAAAGACCAAAGAAATTAAAAAGATGCAGTGAAGAATTTTCAAGCGATTCGAACTACTTCTAGCTTTTATACTAGTATTAAATATTATTATTATATATTTTATACTAGTACTATACTAGTACGAACTATTTCTAGCTCTTATACTACTAAATTGCCAATATACTAGTACTAAATTCTAGAATATATATATATATATATACATGCACAGATACATATTTGATTTATCGTGCAATTGTTTATATAAAATTACAAAAAACAGGTAAACGTTTGCAATTGCGTTTGTGGTAAATGAATGCTCTAAAAAAAGAATAGATTTTTAAGGAAATATCTTAAATTATGTTTTATTATAATGTAAAAATTATAATATTTTTCAGAACAGTATTAAGCAATGCATCATTTAAAATTATTATTGCAACATATCGCGAAATGAAATAAAACTAATAAAAGTAATAATAACGTAATAATTTTAACACCGTTAAACTCACCAATACACTAACGCGCATTGTACATAAAACTTCGGAAAGACATCTACTCCTTCAAACGCGGTTTTCGACAGATTTGAGCTGATACGCTCAGACATTGTATCTTCTTGTATTTATAGATGTCCCAATTAGACGTCTCAAGGAAAAGTTAAAAAATTACTATGATGCTTCTCCTAATGGAAATTTCGAAAATATTCCAGGATTTCTGAGAAGCTTTATTTTGCTGTAATAGTCACCAAGTATGTCGTCATGGTCATGTATTAATTATTATTTCAACTTTCCTCAGTGTCTTTGAAAAATTTCCTGTAATTTCCTTTTTTTTTCAATCATAACAGTAAAGCAACAGGAAGGCATCAATACATGTTCGTAAAAATATATAAAGAAAACTAAAATTTCAAAACACATTACGTCAGTTTTTTCACCATTTTTGACTTGAAGAGTTGTTACATGAGCTTTTTCTATCACTATTATGTCAGAGATAAAAGCTAGATCCGTACGATAGTTATGTATCCTAGACAAAATGTAATGATATATTGTAAACGCTTTCATGATAATTTAACAGATAAAATTTTACAGTTTTTCCTTACATGTAATTATTAATAATAAGTTGTCAATTTACCACGAATGATTTAGATTGGAAGATAAAACTAGCTGTAAACTAACAAAGTGCAGGGTATTCACAAATATTTCTCATTCAAATTTGAGAACATTTGAAAAATAAACCCTCGTTTGAAAATTTATTCGCATGTGAATGAACATACATCTACGAAAGCAAAAAAGTCAGTTAATTCGATTATAATTAGTAAAAATATTGTTTCATTAATCACTGCAAGTCAAATGGTCTACAAAAATAAAAATCAAAAGCAGAAACAATTCACAATGACGCTAAATCTACGTATATTAGTCTCATTCACCATTCCATACTACGATATCTGATTTCTTTAGTCTTAAAAATGAGTGATAATCTGAGAGTGCTAGATCTATGAAGCAAGATACATGCGCCAGAATTTCTCAGCTTAACTCTGTGATTTTCTCGAGAATGGCCAAAGCAGCATGTGATGGGAAATTGTCATTGAGCAAACCTTTTGAACACCTCCAACTACTTTTCCTTGAGTGATTTGTTTAGCCCTAGATTACGACCCATTCGTCTGGTAGAAGAAGCTGATAACAAATAGCCTAATACTGCCTCCCACCAAAGGAGAAATGAAACGTGCTACTCAGTACCTTTATATGACCTTGGCTACTAGAGATAAGGGTATGTGTTGTTCTCAAAATATTTCCACATGTAGTATTTTCAGAAGAATGTTAGCCTGAGAGACGAATAGGTAGCAGTAACGTTTGCGTTTCAGAATCGACTTGTTTTTTTTTTCCCACATGCACGAGAAAATGTCTAAGCCTTTTCGCGGAGAAAGTTTTTGGGGTAGACCTGAGGCTCTCCATGAACTATTAAAAGAGCTACGTGATGAAGGTAATTATATTTCTGAAGACGAATCGGAAAACGTTTATAATTATTATTTATTAACGTTACTATGAGAAGCAAAATGAATGTTATTGGCGACACATCACACAATTTCGAGCCTAAGTCAATCAACGATCCCGACTCAAGTTATTAACTATACTCTCCTAAATTCCATCCTCTCTCATCGACAGAGCTTCGATCACAGATTATACGTGTATCAGACAGCTAAATGGTGGATCTTTAATTTTATTAGAATCCTACCGGAGACTCGATAGATATAAAACTGACCTGATATCATGACTATGACCCCCACGGCTACCACAGCCACTACATTATAAAAGACATTACATGAACAATATATTATATTCTAAAAACTAGACATTATATTATAGAAAAAATACATGATATTAGAGAAAAAATACATTATATTATAGAAAAAAGACATTAAATTATAGAAAAATACATTATATTCTAGAAAAAAGACATTATATTCTAGAAACTAAATTTTGATACAGGTTACCAATGCTAAGTAAGATTACACGACAAGGCAAGAGCAATAAATGAGTTTATGTTACATATAACTAACTGTTAATAATGTTACACATCACTAAATTCATAATCAACAGAAGGTCATTCAAAGATTTTAATATTCATAGACTCATATCTTACCCTTGGTGGAAAAGAACCTTACTTTACTTAAACTTTCTTACTGAACTCAAAATTAAATTATAATTTGTGGCCACGGTAGCCTAGTGGTCATGGTCTCTGCCTCGCGGCTGGTATCATCGAAACGTGTGCTCCAGACCCGATGTCATTGATGAATGCATTTTTCTGGTCCTTGTCCCAGGTCCTTACTAAGAAAAGTTGTGGAAGCTTGGAGAAGGAGGTGTCAGCTCATGTATCCTCAATTATCACCCACGTCACTTGACTAAGGTTTAAATTGCGAGGTCAGTGGCCAATGCAGTGTTGCTTGTCAGTACGAGTTTAATGATAGAATCAAATTAAATCCCTATTCCAACATAACTCTTAATTGAAAGCTTTACTTTAACTCTGCTGGTTGTACAATACGCAAAATAAACATGCAGAGGATAACCAAAGGTGGTACTTAATGGGTACAGATAATGAATGTCATGTACCACTACAGGTACACGCCATTGCAATGGTGTTAATCTCATTAGTAAATAACTCAATATACATTAAAACTTATGAGTAGAATAGGAGAAACACATAAATATTATGATATACTTTAATTCTATTGAAAACGAGTATCGAAGAAAATTATGCAGCTTATTTCACCGCAGTATATATATATATATATATATATATATATATATATATATA
>BMAW01117599.1:0-15143 GCA_019974015.1 Nephila pilipes | reverse complement strand
TATGTTTGTATATATATATATATATATATATATATGTTTGTAGGAAATATATATATATATATATTGGTGTCTAAGAGTTACGCATAATGCATAAAATGAGAAGATATGGTTAAATGTCTTTGAAATAAATTGCAGAGAGTCAGTCGTTGAAGGTGAAACCTTATCTCTATGTAAAATATTCTTGCAAAACACAACTGCGGAAGTAGGAAAGAGGATAAATTGATTCACTCGCATAAGCAGTTTATTTAGTTTTCGTAATATTCGTGAGGCAATGTATGTTGTTAACGATTAAAAAAGAGCGAACGTTAGCATAATGTTGACAACTGAAACGTTTTTCGAAAAGAAGTTCCATAGAATGCTGGAATCCTGACATTCGAAAACCTAAGTTCTTCGAATATGCTCAGTGTGTGATATCAAAATTGTGTGAGAGGTTTCAAAGTGCAGTAATTGAAAACCTACGATCAGAACCAGATCTGTTAAGAATCGCAACCGTTCGCCAAGATCATTAACTATCTGGAAATAACTGCGTGATGTCTGAGAGGCAACTGTGTCAGAGAACTAGACTCATCTCAAATAGCCGCAAACTAGCGATATTTTCCAGACAATCGGTTTACAGGTGACTGAATCATATTCATATCAATGCCAGACGACTAACAGTTGCATTCCTCTTAGGTTTACGTATAAACGCGCTTGTTTAACTAGAGTGAGAACATCTGTAGTGGAGTTTTGTACAGTGAGCCAATGTAATGTTTAGTAATGAATCTCGCTTTCGTGAAAACATTGATTCTCACCGGCAGACGATAGGAGGATAGTATGGAACTCATTTAAAAAATATTACAAAAAGACATCGTTTACCATCGAGGGGAGTCGTGGTGTGGGCATGCTCCTTGCTGGAATGCCGAACAAACTTTTATATATCTTAAAGACAAGGTTTGTGTCTTCTAAAAAGTACAAATACAAAGATCTTGAGCCTTATGTCCCATTCTTTTCAGGAGCTGTTGATCCTAACTTCATATTGATGGATGATAACGGGTCTTGTCACCGAGCGTGCTTATTCGATCAGTTCCTTGAAATGAAATATATCAAACCCATATATGGATCAACTCACTCATCTGATGTGCGAACTATGGACCATCAGAAGATAACTTGCAAGCATTCTTCACCCAATAAGATTCTTTCAAAAGCTAAACGACCTCCTCGTGACGTATGGAACTATTTGATCACAGAACTCTTCAACAATGTTACAGAGAGCGTGGAAAATTGCTGTGCAGTGTGCCTGGTTGTTAGAAATGATTGTACACCTTATTAGATTAAAGCATCATATTTTCATTCCAATAGTATTTCGCTAAATCGAGAAATCTTCTTTAGACCAGTTTTCTTCGAAACTGTTTCTTTTTATAATAAAAGTGATTATTATCGTTCTTTTGCGTTATTTTCTTTAATAAACGTTTTATACCACTCGTATATCACGGTTTCTGATAGTCCGACTGTATTTTCCAACGCATATTTTAGTCTTTACATTTTCATCCTCAGCATTGTGAATCTTTTTCGCAGTAGGAATGTTAATGAAGCTATGAAATTTAAATCAATATATTCTAACCTCTTTCTGTAATACTTCATTTTCGTAATATCATTTCAATAATAAGATCCAAATGTAATTTAAGATCCAACAATACATGACATAGGAGAGAAAATTATAGATTAATTTGTATTTTATTCAAATACTATGATAAGAATGATAATTTTTAAAATAAGAAAACTGTTAATGAAGAAGAATGAATATAATGTTTTAAGTTTGTCAAGAAGCTGTCTCAGGTAATAAAAACGTGAGAGAAGATGGAAGTGTTTGCGTAAACGCTTCCTGATAAACCATTGAAATACGAAACATTTTAAAATCATTTTCATTCAAAAAATGAATTACAGATTAGTAAAGAAGTAATTTCATATTTTAAGAGCGGAAATGTTTAGATAACTATTATGTTTGTAGGATAAAAGGAAAACTTATTTTCCAAACCTAAAAAAAATAACGAAAAGTACATATTATTTATATTAATTCTTTGAAAAGAATTTCATCAAAATGTTGTTTGTATTTTCTGAAATTGGTATTTATTATAGTTAAATGAATAATTTAATTTATCTATTATTTATTATGAAGGTAAGAAAAGACAAGTTCTGTCTCTAATATTGAATTTCTGTCATTTTATTTTCCTTTCGTAACTTTTAATAGTTATTTTGAGAAAATAGTTGTTTCGGGTTCTAGTTAGTCCTTTACTTTTTTCTACTGTTTCACTAACAAACCGAACTCTTCGAAAGTTCTCTAGTAGACGAACCCTTTTACAAAAACACCCTATTATTTAGGATACATTTCATTTTTATCTTGGAAAATGTCTTTTAGTCAGTTGCCTAGAAATCAATTAGAGTAATTGATTTTTAGAGAGGCCAATTTACGTGATTGGAGTTGCCTTTAACAAACAACATCATATTAAAGATTTTCAAGAAATAATCCAGAAAAAGTAGAGATTATCTTCAGGGAGAAAAGGAGTATAGAAATAAATCAGTTTTCTTTTATCTAATTAGTCGATTTTGATAGTTTAAATGGAAAAAAATATATTACATCAATTATTAATCATGGTTTTAGAAAAGACAATGTAAATCTTGATTTATAAGTGGTCTTTATAACCATTCTGAATATCTTTTTGTTTTAATTATTGTATAAAATGCTATATAAATTTTATTAAAATGACTTATTCAGAAGTAATAAATAAATACATAAATTAAGTTAAAAATTAGTTCAATAACAATTGAAAAATATGTTTAATACTAGAACTTTATGAGTAATCATTTTCACCGCAAAACTAATTTCAAAAGTGATTATTATTAAAACGATTATGTCAATTTCCTTAAATTTCATAACTTTTATTTCACTTTTGCGGATTTTAAAAACATATTTTTTTTTAAAAAAAAATGTTTATAATAAACAATAAACTTATGCTCTACTCAGAATGACCGAAGAGGAAAAATGAAACATCATAAAGATTTGAGAAATCTGATACTGAAATATCCTTTTATCATCTAATTATCTTAAATTATTTTAATTCCATTCATGCATGAGCTTGTTTATAAAACCATTGTCGTTGAATTTTAGTCAGAATTTAAAATGTCTTCCCAAAAAATAAATACTAAATTCAATCCTTATTTTAATGAAAGTCAAACGCATCATAGATTTAAAAAAAATGTGGACGAAATTATGTAATTCCAATTAATTTAAAAAATAAATGCAAAACTTATAACCAAGCATTGAGAAGTAATTCAATAAAATTATATTCTCTAATAATTATTTACTTATGAAATGAATAAAGTCTATATAATATTGATTCATAAAATGCTTGAAAACTTAGAATGAATCTTTATTTTTCTGATGCTCCGTAAATGATTGTATACAATAAAAGTTAATAAAAAAACTAACTATTCTAATTTCTATCATTTAAAATTAATCTGAATATTAAGCTTTTCTTAAAAAAATTGAAAATTATTTTACAATTATAAAGAAAAAGAACGGATATCAATATGTTAAAATGCATGCTGGAAAATAATTTCTAGTTCACTATAAATCATGGAACAAGAGATGGTTTCATAATACATACATTATTCACATTTCTTAATTGAATTGTTAAAGATAGTTTTCAAATGCTATAACTTTCGATGTTTAGGATTTATTATTCATTACCCAAGAAAGGTACAGTTATACTCATAATAAATTATTACTCTTTCATTTTACATAATGCTCGAGAAATTAGTCGCATTTATGCAATCTCGAGTAATATTTATAAGGATTTGAATAAGTGCTTTGAAAGGAAAATTAAAAATGGATGCAAATTAATTTGTTAGATCTTCATGTTCCTTAATTTATTCACATTTCTTAAATCCTTTAAAACACTTCATGACAAAAGTTCTTTAAGCTACATATTCTACTGAAACTAGATAGACTATTCATTATTCTTCGATGTTAGAATATTTGGAAGTATATTTAAAATTTATTTCCATGAAAAGTTAGATAGGAATTTAAAATATATTTAAAAATTTATAAAATGAATATAATATTAGGAAAAGTAGTATAATATCAAAGTTCATTTTATTAGGATAAAAGTTAGCTTCATAATACTTTTTGCTTTCCAAAATATAAGTATGACATTAAAAAATTCATTCGCGAAGTTCGTAAAATATCATATGGTACGTGAAATATTAAAATAACACACACACACATATATAAATATTTTAAATTTCAGGATATTTTTAACTCTTCTAATTTATAATTCTCTCTCTCTCTCTCTGTATATATATATACATAATTATAAATTAGAAGAGTTAAAAATATCAAGAAATTTTGTATGTTGTATTAGGCTTAAGGACATACTCTGGAACTATACGCGTAACCATCCATATCAATAAAATATATTATTAAAAATAGTTATAACGCGAAAAAAAAAAAATTTAAAAAAAAATTTAAAAATTAAAAAAAAAAAAAAAAAAAAAATTAAAAAGGGCATCACCAAAAAAAAAAAAATCATCACACCCACATGCACCCACCTACACACACACACATATATATATATGTGTGTGTGTGTGTGAGAGAGAGAGAGAGAGAGAGAGAGAGAGTGAGTTCCTGTAATAATTTCACATAAATTTAGTTTCATTTCCAAATTTTTCCTATTCGTTAACTATCACTGTAAAGAGTTCATTTTATTTCCTGATACATTTCTTTTTTAGATTTTTATTTATATCACTTCGTACTCTTGAAATCTGCTCCGTCAATTGTTCCCACGGATCCAAATTAATAGATTAAACTCCTACTAGGCTTTCTGTATGCAGCGAAAATATCTAGAATTCTCTGCGTCCAATATCACGTGTGATCTGAAGAAATACTTTGATACTCGTAAAAATTCCAAGCAAGGGAAATTCCTTTCTCTTCCACTACAGCCACGAGTAATGAAACTACGCATGTGGCTTCCTGAAATGTGTATTATTTAATTTAAGGAATCGAATGGACGAAGATTACGCTTCGTCCACCTCTAGCATCGTGTAATTGCTCCTCTCTCAAGTGAAATCACTAAAAGGTATAATTTCAAGATTATCGAAGCGTCGTTATTTTGCAAAAAGAATGGAAACATTTTTAACATGGATAATAAATCTAATTTAGAAAGCTGCATACATCTAGTTATTTACATCAGCATGTAAAATGATAAATAAATTAATCATCTTTATCCTTATTTCAATTTCTTAACGCAATGACTTTTCTTTCACTTTTAAAAATACCGAATTCCTTTTTGGAGTATATCGTGTTTTTCAACATCGCGAAAGCATTTTAATTGCTGACAAAACAAAGATTTAATAAAATTATAACAGATAATTGCCTTTTTCAGTTCTGCTATATAAGCGGTGTGCGCGATTTAACGCCCACTTTCCCCTTTTCTCTAGCGGTCTCAGCCACACCGACAAAATCACTGTTCTTTCATTATGACTTGAACAATATCAATTGTTAAAAATCATTTAATAAACATAAATATTAATTACGTAAAACAACTATTTTCTTCAAGTTAACATCAATAATAATATTGCCAAAATGTTATAAAAGCTGGCTGAATTTATTACATATATATGCATGCATAATTGAGCATCTATATATTTAGACATCTATGAAAAAATTTACTCGGCAAATTCAAAATTTTCTTAATCTGTAGGCCTAATTTAAAGGCCATTTTTTAGATCGCCTGAAAATGTTATTAAATTGTCTGTGTTATTTGAAAGATGTGTGATACAAATTGTGTAAAGTTTTATATTTAATTCACATATTTATTTGTTTCATAATTCTCAAAAGGCTACCTAAGAAGTCAATTATACAAACCCATCCTGTCCCCAGTAGTTTTGAAAAAATGATATATATGTAATGATTTAACTTAATAATTTAATAATTTTTCTCAATAATAATTTAATTTTCTATTCTATCCCATTCCCCCTAATTCAAAAGAAAAGATTTTATTCTTATTTCCTATTCCCATTCCAAATTATACTTTTATTTGTTAAACCACGCGCTCATAAAACTGGTTAAATCCCTTTTCCCAAGATCATAAATCTGCTAAAATAATCCCTTCTTGACGTCTTGTCTATTTTGAAATTCCCAAGAATCACTAATTCTGCACCACATGTTCTATGACGTTTATTGGGAAAATTCCCTGCTATGTAATCAAAAACACAACGAAATTATCTTTCTCATTCTCTACTCTCTTGCTCTTACACTCCTCTGGTGATTTTCTGAGATTTTTATGGTGTTTCTGCTTCAGCATTGATGGCCGAAGCTCGACTAAAGTCTACAAGAATAAATAAAATCTTAATTCGGCCATCCATTCTGAATGTTTGATTAATGTAAACAAAAACGTCAAATATCATTCTTGATATATATATATATATATATATATATATATATGTGTGTGTGTGTGTAATGTGCGTGTATGTAGTATGCGTGTGTGTGTTTGTGTGATGACCTACCTAAATACTTTACTTTCCTCATTTTAACATTTATTTTCCTTTATCCCAATAATCTATTTCAGTACTCAACTCAAATTAATCACGCAGCCAGCACCTCACGTAATATCTGCGTATGTAGCTTAGGATTACGAGAAAAGGACAACCTCAGAAATTATCTTCTTAAGCCTCGGATATATAAAATCTGATGTAATTTTTATCGCGAGCTCTTTCCCCCTCTCGCTTTCGCTGTGCTTCAGTCACTGCTACTCTGCACTCTTGTGTAATATTCCACACTTATGTTTGCCAGTGTAAAATATCGTCATCATAAATAAATTTGTCTGTTTACAAAAGGACTGGATTCTTCCCAAAACTGTACTATACCACAAAAAACATTTTGCGTTGTATATATATATATATGTGTGTGTGTGTGTTTATTCGTAATTAGATCATTTTTGAATGCTTAGCTTATTATAATAATTACAATAATGCCTTCACTTATAAATTTTATTCATTAACACTTGAACCAAGTATTTTTTGATTGATGGTTCAAAACATGCCAAAGCTAACACCTTCCTTTCCAAACTTTCACAACTCCAGAATTGGAGCCAAGATAAATGTAATGTCTAACACTCTCGCTGCTCAGAAGACTCTGTAATTGCATGAGGATCCCACCCCATAACTTGGCTGTGATTTGTTGACCTTAATCACTAAGCTACCGAGACTGGTCTATTACGAGGATTATGCCATATATATATATATATATATATTAGTTGCCTTATTTGGTTATTGGGTAAGATGATTATTAAGATATATCTCTCTTGTCAGGCAACACTAGTCAAAGAAGCATTAGGGAAATTGATTTCTAACTAATACTATGATTCTAATCCCTCCACTCATTTATTTTTATAAAATCGTTTCATTTTTAGAAGTAAACAAGAGTGGTGAAGATGGATGGTAACGGATTCCGTCACCAATTTCATTGCTATAACGATAATTACAAATCCATGCTTTGCCCCAATATCGATCTAGGCAGGAAGATGCCGACTCAAGTATTAACCTTCACATCTGACCTTGAGTGAAAATGATGAGGTCCATTTGTTATGAAGTTAAACTTTTCACTAGATAGCGTTTGCTTGTAGTTTGATTTGTTGAAACTTACTATTTCAAACGAACTCAAATTTTGTTTGAATGCATGCATTTTGCGCTTGCATGCATTTTGTGCTGAAGTTAGATATCGATATTTTACACCCTAGTTGTTATTGCATTCACTGGGAAGAGAAGCGAGTAATAATTAAGTAAAATAGTAACAGACATTGAGTTCATTATATATAATTCAGTTACAAAATATTTAAATACTAGAAGAATAGAACTGTACTTTTATAAATTATATTATACTACTCTATATCCTTTTAATAACATATTGTTAAGACATGTTTTATATTCTTATAATTTTAGAAAATAAAGACTATTTAAATGAACATATTTTAAATCATTTAGAAATAAATGTGTAACGTCATATTTATATATATTTAATATTTTTTTTCCTTATACGTGTGAGCCTTTACACAAGAAATTAATTTTCTATCAGAATAGTTAAGCGAAAGTGGCAGATATTATCACTTTAATAATAGAAATATTTTACATGATTATATTTTCAAAAGACTTTAATAAGTTATAATCTATGTTGCAAAAATAAGTGCTGTAATGTGATACTTTAGTATCGAAACCATTATATAAATTACTACATAAATTATGAAATTTATATTATAATACTTCCTTTACTAAAATTAAATCTCTTTATCTCCTACTCTGCTGTTCAATAAAAACACAGTTCTATATTTTGGTGTTCATAAAAAGAGTTCTACATTTTGGACACATCAAACTTACATCAATAAAAAATTTCAAATATATTGATGTCTTTCCTTATCTTTCCACTCGCCTTTAGCAGAATTTAAATCTATATCATCAACAAAATTTATATTTAGAATGACACATAGTAGACCGTTACGATTTTCATTTCTTAATTCTAGTTCTTCATACATATATATTTATTTATATACATTTACATCCATGAGTCCCTTTATCTTTATTTTATTTCTCCGAAAACAGAAAGATCTGTCTTAAGAAACAATAGTATAATAGAGTCTGCTGCACGTTAATTTGAACCATACCTCTAAGCGCTAACATTATCTTGCAGTATCAACACCCATTTCCTCTGAAATCCCTGATATTTCCTCTTCAATGCGGACTTGACAATCTTCTGAATCAAGTTTGAATATTAAAGGTTGTTGATAATGCGCTGCTCCTCTAAATAATCACTGAAATTCGAGCCAAGGACACTCCAATTTATGATTAATGTGACTTTATTAACCGATGGTTGTGATATGAATATTTTATAGACTGCCTATCAGATGTGTTTCTTTTCTATGCTTTGACCCTTGGACTGTGTCTCAAGGCGATGCTTCATCACAGGTTCAAATCACGTTAAAAAGGCTTCACCTTTGCTATTAAAGTGATTTTTTAGATCGGTGCAAATGCGATGTTTCTCTTCAACTTTGAGATGAACGGTAAGCTTATGACGTTGGGCAATTCGCAGTTTTCTCTTCACTAAATTTGGGGACTTTTAATTAAGATTGATAATAATTGAAATAATTTAGTCACAGAATTCTTAGTATTTATTTTCATTTAACATAAACTTTATTTATATTTCATTTAACATAAACATAAACTTAGTATTTATTTTCATTTAACGTAAACTCATCGATTCGTTCCACTACCCTCCGTTAGCTGATCTCAAATGTCATGCGTATTACAGTCAAGGTTGGTGTTTCAAGATGCGTCCGTAAATAGATATCTAAACAGAATCGTACACCTGTCTAATGTTTTCCATTGAGATATCAGATCGTTATAACCATTTAGAAAAGTCACCATAAATTTAGATATAAATACATTATTCACGAGAATATTGCAGGATCACTGTCTCTGTAAAAATTTGGATTGTAGGTTATGCGAACATCTTAAATGTTTAAGCTATTAATAAAACATACACAAACGTCACTGTAAATGAGTGATAAATACTTTTTCATATTATTTCCAATTTCTTATTTATTTGGAAATTTCTATAATTAGTTCATGATGTCCTAAGAAATGTTTTATTACTTAATGCAATGCATTAAAATATTTGCTACAATTAGACGCTTGAATTTATGCCAGAGATCCAGGCTTTGGAAACCAGTTAGAACATCATGAACCGAATTCATGACTTAGCCAATAAGAAATGCCTGTTGATTGTTTGGTTGAAGGAAAAAGGAAAAAGAATGAAGATGTATTAACAAAAAAAGAGCTATTAGTATTAACATGCAGTGTATTTGAACTCTATTTAGAATTTTCAATTTAGTAAATGTGTTATATATATTTGCTTTTGATTATGTAATTCAAGTGTAATGTAAGTGCTGTTCCGCGTGTTGTCTGTGCTGGCTGAGCATTTTTTTTTTCTTTCAATCTTTAATCTATAAAATATGTCTAAAAATATCACGTTAACTGTGTAATTTATCACCACATTCAATTCATTTTATTTTATGAATTTGATAAAGATGTGAAAATGAGTTAAGATATTTTATAAGAATTCCATATTTCCGGGAAATAATACTATTTATTTTTTACTGTTATTTCAAATAACATTCCGCTGCTTTTTACAAACGAAGTTGGTACACATTGTACATCTCACAACATATTTTCTAACTTTTTTCTTTGTACATGTACAACGTCTTCCTTGCTTAGATGTGGATGGAGGTATTGATATTGTTTCCTCAACCCTTTAATCAAATATTTCTTATATTATATTTCTCATATTACGTGGAAAATGCAGTATATTCAACCGTTCTATTTATCTACATAACCATTTTGCACACCATCGTCTTCTACATTGTCGTTTTTCTTATTGCTTATTTTGTCCTCAGAATTGATAAAAAACTCTGTTTGCAGCATATAGTTTTCCATTTCGTCTTTTTCTTGGAGAATGCCATATTATAAAAGTATCCTCATGGCAATAAAATGGAACGAATAAAAACATTTATAAAATAATTATTTCCTTATCTCTCAGCTCATAACTGACTTTATACGTATTCCTACTCATGCCATAAATGATTACGAGTAATTACCAGTAATTTGGCTTTTCAATTATATTAAACTAACAATTTATGTGGAGCGATTTCTGAACCATGATACATTTTAAGAGGTCATTTTTATTCGTTAGTTTTGAAAACTGAACGTTTTCGATTCCAATGCCTATGCTTTAATAAATCAGGCTTTATCCGTTGAAATCTAAAAAAAAATGTGTGTACGAAAAAAGCTTTTTTAAAAGAAAAAATGTTATTTGGAATTAAAGAAAAACTTGAAATAGATACATGGTATATTATTTTCAAACGTAATTTATTTACAAAATAAGTTTCTACTCAAAGTATAGTGTGGTTCCGTAAGCAATACCAATACCAAAACATAATTCCCTGAGATTGTACCTTTTTCTTAAAGTATTATTTGAAAATACGTAGCCACTCATAACAAAAACAAACATAAAGTGCAGTTTCATTGCGATTTAAAAAAGGCTTACTTCATCGAATTTTAAATCTTTCACGATTTATGTTATTTGTCGTTTCTTCTTTATCGAAGCATTCTTTAAAGGAATGATTACCATAAATTTCGAAAATCGTATTTACTACAAATGATCAAGGAACCAGATAATAGACCAAAGCTTACATTTCGAAGGAAAAAAAATAAACTACACTCGTTTCGTCAGCTTATTTTATGTGTTATGGAATTGTAATTATAGTACCCGCTTGATGGTAGAATAATATTTTATGAAAAAAATATGACACACAGAAATGTGAAATATGACTTTGTTTTCTTTCGAAATAAAAATTCTACACGTATTAAGTGTAGAAAGGTTTTATTTCTTAATTTTCTTACTTTCTAACAGTTCTTTTTAATGAGTATTTGAGTGCTGTTTCAGTAATGAAAGGTATTTTCTGAGCGGTTTTTAAAAACAAATTGAAAATGAATTTTAGGACTGATATTTTGCTACTTTGATCCATTTAGCTTCGATTGGAATCTTTAGATTAATCGTCAAAATTTTGTGCTTTTACTTAATAAGATATAAACATTAGATTTTTTTTAATTTAAAAATTCGCAATCAAGGATTTTTTTTTCATTAAGAATGAAATGTGCTTTCATAAAATGAACATATTTTCCTTTCCGTATTAAAACAATGTGTTTCGAAACTTTCAACATTATTTCAAATAATCATTTGAATGATGTATAAATGTTTTAATGAATATATCATCATTAGTACATGTAAAAAAACATGTGAACAAAATCTGAATAAGAACAACTTTAAAAATGTTGAAGGTGCTTTATAGTACAAACCATTGTAAAAAGTTTGGGATATTTCAAATGATTAGAAAAATAATTTTCTTTCGTAAACGTAAACCATTTCGAACAGCGAATTGCTTTTTGAAGAAAAATCTAGTTTTAAATTAAAATTAGAATTTATATATTAAAGAACGCTAATCAGAAGTATTCTATGAAAATAAAATTTATCAAAATTAGTGTACAAAATATTTCAGAAAAAAACAAAGGTTACATCTCAAAATATAAAGTGGTATGGAATATTTTTAAATATACTTATCATAACCACATATTTGTCCTTCAAATTTTATGTTCCTTTTATGTCCCTGCTTGGATTTATCATTTTATGTTAAATTGACATATCGACGCCAATTGGCGAAATGAGCGGTAAAGTTAATGAATAATGAAAAAGGTCACCAAATAAGTGATAAATAAGAAATGACGTCAAACATGAATATTGTGACATATTCAATTTTTAACAACAAACGATTTAATTTTAATGTGATACTTTTTTAAGATATTATCTATTCAACTTTTAAAGGCAAACGATTTAATATAATGTGATACTTTTTTTTAGATATTATCTGTTCAACTTTTAAAAGCAAACGATTTAAACTTAAAGTGATACCTTTTTCAATATTCTTTATTAAGATATATTTTTTTGGCAACACCAGAACATAGTTTTGATTTTAGATAATTTACTGGCAACGGATATGAAATAGAGAAGAGAGTTTGGCTCCAAGAGGTAAAGACGAACGTTGGAAAAAATGGTGCTTGTGTAAAATTGTGTGTTTGATTTATGTTTGAAAAGATGTGTGCAAATAAATGTGATGCCATGAAAACAAGTCATCTTTATTAATAGTCTTCAATACAGTACAATATTTAACCAAAACCAGATTCGGACTATGTATATGGCAAATATAAATATCATTAAATGATAACGTTAAGGCTATAGTAATTCTTAAAAATAGGGTTTCTTAATTAAAATCTTATACTATTTCGATTGTTATATTTTTCAAAATACCTGGTCAAAGATCGGGGGAATAGAAACACTCAACAATCCAGCTACCAAGCATATAACATATTTAATGGTTAACAATACTTTAGCAAAGATATATATATAGTTAATATCTATCAATAGTACGTATGCATACCAGAAACTTACTTTTAATGAATTGATTGAAAAAGTACCAAATATACTTTTTCAATTCATGTAAACTTCTAAAGTATTTCGAAAAACATATTATACTACTGAATCATTATTTAAAATTAAAAAAAAAATCTTTATAATTATCGAAAACCCTGAAAAGAACATTGAGATATCTACAACTGATTTTTCGAAGAGCAGCAGTTCTATCGAGAAAAATATCACAAAACATTTCCTGTCGTATAGTCATAAAATTGATTCTGAGCATGAATATTAGGACAGCTCATAAAATTTATCATAAATAAGTAATCAATGTAAAAAAATAAAATATTTCCAGTAGCCTTAAATTGAAAAAGAAATTAACAATATAAAATTAAAAATATGTTCGTTCATTGCGCAGTTGAATTGAAAAATATAGTAATCGATATGGGGGATAAAAAAATTAACGCTGTCTACTATTTTTAATGATAGTTTGAGTCATTTTAGAGCACAAATTAGAATGATTTAGTAAATTAATTTAAAAAGTCAAATACATAAATTTTAACATAATGTGGGCGAAGACCGTAATTCGTTGATTAAAGAAGTTTTTAAAAGCTTGGTAACTTTTTAACAAGTTGTATTTCATGAAATAAAAATCACTGTTATTTTTAATGAAGCATTAATTAATTATGAAATGTTAAATCGAGCTGAACAGCAATTAAAATTTAATAATACCTTTTTATAAAAATTAAGTATAACCCCTAGGAAAAGACAACAATACGGTAATGCTTATTTTTACCATTTGTTTTCTTACAAAAAAAGTTAATTGCAAGAATATAATAATTCGAATTAAAAACCAACGTTTTTAAAAACAACGTTTTTATATGGCGGCAAAGTTTATTAAAAAAATTATTGAAATATTAGTTAAAACTGGATGCAAATATCTAAATATTGCATTGTTAGGCAAGTAAGAACAGTTCCCAAAATTTCAGAGCTCTAGCTTGCTGGGAAGTTGGTTAAATTAACGATAGAAAACTTGATGACACAGTGATACACACACAGACAGATACACACCAAGTGAAATACATAAAAACGTTAAAACTAACTAAAATTAATTAATTCATCCGGTAAATTAAATGAATAGAATGCATTTTTACCCAACCACCCTTGGCAACAAGAATTACTTAGCGATATTTTGCTAAATGTGGCTACCCTGTTCCGTTTTACGGACTTAAGTTAAACAAAAAATAAAATAATAATAATAATAAATAAAAACCAGCCAAGTTTGGAGCAAATTTTTGAAATCGCGCCAAGTGATTGGGCTAAACTGCATTATTAAAGAAAATATTAATTAAAACTTATCGCAAACGTCTAAATATTGCATTGTTAGGCGAGTACGAACGATTCCCAAAATTTCAAAGCTCTAGCTTGATGGGAAGTTGGTTAAATTAACGATCGAAAATTTGATGACACACACACACACTCACACACACACACACACACACACCAAGTGAAATTCAGAAAAACGTTGTAAAAATAATGCAACAATTCTAACATTAAACATTGACTTAAGAGTAAACAAACTGGAAAACTGAAACTTTACAGACTCAAAGCATGAAAAACAATGAGAGATTTTTGTACCTCGACTCAATATAATTACTGATCTTCTTTAAATTGTTGATTAATTTATTATTATTAATACTGCGGTTTGCTCAAAATATAAACACTCTTATTGTAAAAAAATATTTCAAAAATTTCATAGTATTTAAGGAATTTTAGCGTTCTTATTCTAAAAAATAATTTCATAATATTGAAAGAATATAATTTTTCTTATTCTGAAACATTATTTAATAATTTCATAACACTTAAATTACAAAAGTTTTCTTCTTATTAAAATAATTAAAATTTCATATTATTTTAGGAATATCAGCATTCTTATGCTAAAAAAAATAATTTCATATCATTAACAGAAATGATTAAAAGAACAGCCTTCAGAATAAACTGATCGAAAACAAAAAAAAGTAACAGGCTCAAAACCTAATAACAATATTTACAATGAATATTTACAATAATATTTACAATGAATATTTAT
>BMAW01117589.1:1274-13695 GCA_019974015.1 Nephila pilipes | reverse complement strand
TTTATATATATATATATATATATATATATATATATATATATATAAAGCTCGTTAACTGAAATCAAAAATCATATGCCATATTCGAAAGGGTTGCCATGCCTAAAGGCACCGGAATGGAGAGAAAGCAGGGTAGTCACTATTGGCAAAATATCGCCAAATAATTCCTGTCGCCAAGGGGTGGTTACGCTAAACTGCATTCCAACCACTTTTTCTTCTTTTAAAGAAAACTTACTGGTGATAAAATAAGCAAAACAAACGTTTATTCATATTACAGTTATCATTGTTTTAAATTTATTATATCAAAAGCCATATAATAAGAAAACTAGTTGAAGATATATCAAAGGCTTAATACCACCTACAGAATGTCCTGCTCGAGTTATTGCTTGTAAGGACAAATTAAAAGATCATTGTTAAGTACTTTTCAGAGCATGATAAGGAATTAAGGCCACAAAACATGAAATTTCAACCAATCAAAGTGATTTGTCGGAAATTTATTAAAGCTAACCTTCAAATGGGTATCGAGAAATCTTGAGTCCTGGAATATGCTCGTGGTGACAAAGAAATGAGGAAGGATTGAGATAGATATCTTATTAAAGAATCATTTTTAACAAAAAAAAAAAAAAAAAAACCCTATCGTATTATTTGAGTTCTTTGAAATTACTTTTACTGCCCCATAAAAAAGATGCTTTTTCTGTCGATATTATTATTAATAAATTGCAAAATAACACTTATAAATGTGTTCTTTTAAATAAACCTCAAGGACAAGACATGATTTCAGGTTCTACAAGCTTAAAAAAATTGCCAAATAATTCATTAGCAATGGGCTTTCAAACAGCTGAACAATAAGAATGATGTTAAAAAGCTGTAATAAAATATTATGTATTGACTCTACTCGCAAAACTAGTGAGTATGAGTTAAAGAATTTAAACATACCAGATGAATATGGAATAGGTTTTTGCAACTGCACATTTTATCACAAATAAATTAAATATGGAAACTATGCATTGTTTATTTAGAAGCATAAAAGAGTTTCCAACTAAAATTTTGATTGCATCATAACTGATGATGATAAAATAACAGATCCCGCTTTTAAACAAGTGTTTGGAGATAAGGTTAAACACCTGCTTTGCAAATGGCATCTGCATCATGTTTAGAGAAAAGTTAACTAATCTTGTTTCAAGTTTGGGAATGAGAATTGAATAAAATTTAAAAATAGTATGAATAATTTTAAAGTTGCATTTTTTGACTAGGAACCTGCCATCATTGAATATTTTGATGATAATTATTAGGGTAACGCGGAATTATGGAGTATGTCATATCGTCAGTTTCCTCATGCATATTCCAATATGAATATGTATTGTGAGTCATTACATAATAAATTAAAAAAATGACTATTTTAAATGCAAATTGAATCGTCAAATAGATAATCTAATTCATACTTTATTAAAAATAGAAAATGATACATACTTAGCACATCAGTATAGAATTATGATTTGCATACTTCCAAGTGTTTATCCTCAAACATATAAACTGCACAATACTGGATTTGAAATTCCTGATGGAGATGTGAAGCCATATATTCATGATTAGTATAATCACAAATTATGGAGATGTATTTTAGGAAGTTAAAAAGATTGTAGAAGGATGTTCTGACCATGATAAATGCTACTGTAGGTGTTTAAAAAAATCATTTTTATCTTTATGTATGCTTGGATAATCACCTACTGCTTAAACATATTCAAAAAGCTCACTCATTATGTGTTCCAACAATTTCCGAATTTTGATTATGTTTGTTGGATGGAATTGTTGAAGATAAAGAATATGACCCTGATTCAGTTCCATTCGTGGCTTGTGTAGAAAATTGCATTGATTCTGAAATTAAAGAAACATTCCAAGAAGAACGACATATTCATGAAACTAATATTTTGCTTGCCAAATTAAATTGCTTATTGCAAAATAAATTTGTCAGAGTTACTTTGTTATCTTATTTAAATTGCAATTTAAAAATTATGGTTTCAATATGTGAATCAATTGCAGAAAGAAACGAGGAAATAAAATTAGAAAAATAATTTAGATTCCTCCCAATCTGCGTTTAAATTAGCAGTATACATTTAAATGAACTAGTAAAGTTAAAAAATTGTAGAGGAAAACATTGTGATATTCTTCTTTTAACTGTCAAGAAAGAAGTATTTAAAATTAGAACAATCAGCCTTATGCAATGCAACTAGCTTGTTTGGGAAACCAACTGGATCTTTTACACCTCAAATTAGTTATGTATCAAATTACAGTCAAATAATTTTACATATTGAGGACATTAAAGTACATTTTTATGAGGTGAAATTGTTGGATAGTTTTAAATTTGATGAGGAAGTAAGTATTCTTTCAAAAAAAAAGGAACAAATTTTCATAAAGGATGGTTGTATGATAGTATAATTGATGCATTCAATTTAAAACTCATACTAAATAGAGATTCCATCGCGGCAAGATATTACCACATGCAAATTCTGGAAATTGGAGGCAATCTTGCTAACTTCTTTAATTTTAACCAACTTAGGAATGCAGAAATCATTCCCAGTAATGTGTCTTGTCATTCAGTTTTATTAGAGGCTAAGTTAAATGTCAAGAAATTGTACTTTTATGAACCTTTAGGTTTCGGAAATGAAAGTAAATATTCTATATTAATAGATTTATGGAGAACATTAAATACTTTGTTAGAAGGTACATGTTTGATTCTATTGCAGGATTGTGTTTAAATAATATCGAATATATTGTATCAGATATTAATGCGTGTTATCAATGCAAGCAGAATTATATACACTAGGTAAGTTTATTTATGTAGCTATTTAATTATTTAAAGTACTATATAAAATGAATATTGTAATTCTGTGTCATTTGTATACAATTAAAAATTCGTTATTTTGTGTAGTAAAAATAATTGTATGAGTTTTTTAAAGTGTAAAGGAATATAAATCTTCTATGGAACCTACCTTTCCTATTGGAAAAGGGGTTAGTGCATTCGCATACCATACCTCCTGGGTTATGTGGAAAGTGGTGGAGATAAACCAAATTTTCATATGATGTATTACTTTACGGAAATATTTTTAATAGTTCCTCTTTTCCAGGTAATTATCTATTTTATTATGTGTGTCAATCAACCGAGTTCTGGAGACACTCTTGCATATCGTAAGTTTTGATACGAAGAGAATGTTAGACGGGATTTCCATCTGTGGTGACACTATCAGTATTATAATTGCATCACAGTTGTGAAAGACCTTCTGAAGAATTCAAATTTGTAAAAAGTAATAGGTAAGTTATATTTTTGTAAAAAAATATAATGTCATGGATTGCTCTCTATACAATATGAAATGTAATTATTATAGTTGTACATTAAATATTATTACAGAAATGATGTATATGTTAGAGGTAAATGGTAAAATCAGGAATACAAAATAATAATTTCTTTTCCTTGTGGAGAAAAATTACAGATTTTAAGTAAATATCGTTCATAGTTTTCTTAATTACATCATATGCAATATTGTTTTTATTTGATATAAGAAAAGAAGAAAGCAGAGAGCAAAATACAATTTTATTTTAATTCGTGCACATCCCCTCAATGTATTAAATAGTTGATAGCTTATGGTAACTTAAAATATGTATCACAATAACTTCTGATATCATCTTTAACTTATTAAACAGTTACTTATTGCTAAATTTTGAGAGCTCATAGTTTTGAAAAATCATGAAATTTTCTTCTTTTGAACATGTAATGAGCTGATACACATTAAATTTGTCGAAGCTGTAAGTCTTCTCCCCACCCTCATGGCGTAGTGGGGAAGCTTGGAGGAGGAGGTGCCAGACAAGTATTGTTCACGTTACTTAACATAGACTCAAAATTACGAAGTCTGTGGTCAATAACCTTCATGCTGCTTCTGAGTAGGACTCTACTGAATAGTAATTAAATCAATTAGTATTAAAAGAATTGGAAAAAAACTGAAAATACCGTTTTATTTAAACTATTTCTATTTGAGTGTAGGAACAACAAAAAAGTGCTTCGAGTTGCTTTCTCTTTCAATTTCCGAAAAATGACAAACATTAAATATCACATTAAAATAATAATTACAAATAAGCAAGTTACTATTTGATTTTTAGAGCTGTTACAGAAAAGATCAATAAAAAATATCACTTTGCATGTCTTACAATTAACTGCACAAATCAAGGTATTTTTTTTTCTTTATTACTAAATCCCTAATTTACAGAGAAAGCTCAAACTTCAAAATTCGATTAAGTTCATCAAATTGTAACAATAATTAAATTCAGCTTAAAATATATTCAAATTTATTTTTTATCGTTTGTTTCAAAAGAGTCACTCCACCAAACATTTAACTAAAAAACAACTTTTTGAAGAAACATTATTTTTTCAAAACGGTGAACAAAACTAACACCTGTATTTTTCCCGAGGAAGCTCAACACGATAAATGATCTCTTTTCGATAAATGATTACGTCTTATGCAACGAAAGCAATAACCGTTTTACATTAAAATATCTTTTCTTTTTTTTTTTTTTTACCAAGGCAATGAAAAAGCAAATCTACTCTTCAAGGATTCATGCAATGAATCATTACAATATATGCATAGATAGTTTTTAATTTTATTTTCAATGGATAATAAAGCAGTTGCTGTAAAAACATTTTTATTTTGTTTTTTTATTTTTAGTTAAATGTTTTGGCAAAGTGACAAATATTAATATGTAATCAGTAATTTACTGTATGCATCACTTTATATATCATTTGTAAGTTGGGATCGTTTCTGTACTTGAGAAACTAGTATATTTTAATTCGAATCTACATATGGCGATTGATTAAAGAATACTGTGATATTCATGAAAATAATTTTATATTAGAATTTTTAGGTAGTCATACAAGTTAAAATGAATTTCATTATATATTGAATCATTAAAAGAATTAATAGTTTCGGATAAATTGTTCAGTACGTTAGATAAAGAGATCGCTTCGCATATAAATATTCGTCAAGAAAATGGTTCGATTCCATAACACTGGCTAATTTAATTGATTTATTTTATTCATCTCGTGGCTAAACATTAAGAGAGTGTCAATTCTTACAGTAATAATAATAATAGAGGCATGACTAGAACATTATTTTCGGATGTTAAGAATTCAAAATGTGTCGTGTAAATCTGAAAGCCATTGTTTATGTAAATGTCCACAAATATAACTCAATTACCTGTAAAGAATATAATTAGTTAAAAATAATTCCCTTAGTTTTAATTGCTTGGCTTTCAATAAAGTTATGTTTTGCAATTCAAAAATCCTTTGCTGATACTGCCTCAAGAAACATCATTTTCCTTCGAGTTTCTCTCAAAATCAAAATTCCTTTGCAGCTAATGAACCTTCCGAGATAACTGAAAGAGTTCGTTGCCCCCCTCAAATGGTGAACTTTCTCCTATGACCCCGTTTCAAAACAATACAAAAACGAAGGTGTGAATTTAACGACAGAAAAGGAATATTTTGAGAGCAGGGGACAAAACTGTTGTTTATTGCGAAGTGTTTTGTGAAATCAAGTTACCGCAACCTGTTTCGTAAGACGCTTTCGGAAACTGCACGAAACGAGAGTTCTCGATGGTGGTTCAACGAGTAATTTTATTTCGCGATAGGGCATGAATACACTTAATTAAAAAGAGAAAAAATAAACATTTTAGTTTTCGGATTGAATAAATCGGAGTTAATGATTAAGTCGTGGGTAAATGCAACGATCACAAACAGAGAAGAGAATTACGAGACAAATTTTTTTTGTGGTGCCGCGAATTACAGATGTGATTTCTTCTCAATTATTTATTGGTTGTTTAGATAATTTAAGTTGAGAAAAATTGTCTGGTGAAAATTTTAATATTCCAGGCAATATTGATTTAATGTTTTGTGCAATTTTTTTTTTTTTTTATGAAATTCTTATACCAGGATAAATGAAGCTTTTGAATACAAAATTAATTCTTCAAAATACAGTGATTGTTTTTATTGTGTGGGGGAGTATACCGGTTTCTAATTAGAGTAAGCCTCATTGCGGACTGATTAAAGATACTATTGATTTAGAAAAGACTATGAGAAAATTTTAGGAAATCGAAAATATAACAGGTCAATTGAAAAGTCCCCGGCCTGACACATAGATGGCGCTTGTAGTTCCTATTAGGTTTTACTGTGAAAATGAATGTAGGCAGTTTTGTTTATAGATGACAACATCGTAGGAAAAATCAAAACATGTATTTAAATCAAAACAGCACAGCACAGTACAAACATTAAACACTCTTTTTCGCCAACATCTTTTCCAAAACACAACCGTTACAGGTTTTCCCTCTCTTACATCTGTTGCCACTCTCCAACAGAGAAACTTACCTCTCGTGGAGTTTGATCATGACGCAACATTCTCCCCACCTTGAGTTTGGGGATACAAACTCAAAACAACAAACATAAAGATAATATATGCATACAATTTGAGATAAAAAAGAAATACAAATAGCAATACAAATATTTCAAAATATTAGAATGCAAATTTAAATCAATATTTTAAAATTCAAATATATAAAGTTCAAAAGTTTGTTTAGAAGTTTATAAATCCAGTCTTTTAACTGGTTTTATTTCTCGTCCTGAGCTAGTCACGGGAACAGTTTTATTAGAGTCAGTATTGAGCTCGGGATATTCAGTTACCACTTCCGGACCCTTCCGGTTTTTCGATACGACTTGCTCGCAGTTTGGTTTCAATTCCAAAGGGTACAGTCGTTGGATTGGTCTTAGTACGTTTCCCTTTTCAGTTCGCAGTTTAACAAGTCTGATGATTCCATCTTTACCTGGAAAAAGCTCCAGTACTCTTCCTAGCAGCCAATGCAGCCTTTTTTTATCATCTGTACCAATTAAAACTATGTCACCTACATTTATCTTATCTTCTCTTTTGGTAACTGATGAACGAAGGAAACCCAGGTACTCCCTTTTAAACCTTTGTTTTAGATTTTCACGAATCTTCTGAATATATCTCCATCTTAAAACAATATTAGTATTTTCAATTTGATCCAAATCGGAAACATTATTCAATGGAATATCCTGAAGAAACATAGATGGGGTCAAAGTTTTCAGCTCTTGTTCCTCAGATATATAAGTTAGTGGTCTGCTATTCATGACAGATTCGCACTCACAGACGAGGGTCTGCAATTCCTCGAGAGACAAACAGGAGCGCCCAAGATTTTTTCTTAAAAGATCTTTCAAAATTCCAATCAAGCGTTCCCAGAAACCTCCCCACCATGGAGAGGAGGGTGGGTTAAACTTCCAACGAATTTCCTTGACTCTAAATTCACTTTCAATTGTAGTCCAATCTAATTGTTTCAAAGCTTTGTTTAGTCCTGTAAAATTAGTACCATTGTCTGAGTACATCACAGAAATTCGTCCTCTTCTGGCAATAAACCTACGCATAGCTTGGATGAAGTCATTTGTACTAAGGGAAGGTATTAGTTCTAGATGGACAGCTCTAAATACGGCACAAGTAAAAAGTACTATCCACACCTTTTGTTTAGATTTAGTCAACAGAGGTCCAGCTAAGTCTACTCCAGATACTTGAAAAACTGCTGCTAACTCTGTTCGATCTTTTGGAAGAGGCGGAAAAGGTACTTCAAGATGTTTCACTCTTTGCCTTTTACATGTTAAGCATTCTTTGATAACACTCCGGATAGTCCTTTTCCCTTTCACTATCCAAAATCTTTCCCGCAAAATAGTCAGAAGAGTTAATGTCCCAGCATGTTTGTTAGAAACATGTTCTTGTGCTATAAATCTTCTTACTGCCAGGTGTTTTGATGGTAGAATTATTGGAGAAATAAAATATTTCGATTCTTCTTCATTTATCAATCTAGATTTCAATCGTAAAATTCCTTCTTCATCTTCAAATACTTGAAGACCTCTCAAATTTTTTCGTGTTTCTTCATTAGAGTAACATTCTTTTTGTACTACACGAAAAATAATCTTTTGTGCATTTAACAGTTCCTCATTTGTAAGTTCTGTATATTGTCTGAAGTCTATGGCCTTTGGTTGAAAACGCAGTACCCAAGTCATAACTCTAACCATCTTTGAAAATCTAGAAAATCTTCTAGCCAACTGTAATGAAATTGACTCTAGCTCTGTGTTATTAGCAGAGATGACTGACTTTCGTTTCTCTATTTCTACTTCTTTTTCGTCAATATTTACAGCTGACTTTGGCCACTGTTCTTTCGGATGCTGTAACCAGGCTGGTCCTTGCCACCACTTGCATTTTTGAAGTTGTTTAGGTCCACAACCTCTTGATAAAATGTCTGCTGGATTCTGGTCAGTTGAAATATGGAGCCAATCTTCCGAAGTTGTCAATTTTCTTATCTCACTTATTCTGTTGGCAACGAATACCGACCACTGTTCTCGACGAGTTATCCACGTAAGAACTGTGGAAGAATCAGTCCAAAAGTTAGTCTTCATGTAGGGAAGTTTCAGGGATTGCTTCATAGAACTAAAAAGCCTAGCACCAATGACAGCGGCCATTAATTCGAGACGTGGAATTGTAATGGTCTTCATTGGAGCTATTCGTGATCTGGCTTGAAGTAATTGGACAGTCATTGAGCCCCTACAGGATTCACTTCTTAAGAAAATGCATGCCGCATAAGCTGTCTTACTGGCATCGACAAAAGTATGGATACTTAAGGGGAGTCGGAACCTCCTATACCGATAATGTTAAATTGGCTGTTTTCGATGTACCTTTTCTCAAAATCTATTATAGATACAAGTTTGAAATTTTTTACACAAGTAAAATACATCTGTCTTATAATACTGAAATGAGCTTTTAGCTAATTTTGAATTTTTTATCAATTTACAAAATATTATATCAGACATTGTCAAATTTCACTCTTTTTTAATATAAAAAAATTTGCAAAAAATACATTTTTCATTTTTTTACAAAAAGCTCATTTCAGTATATATTAGGAAACATTATGAACATGTCCTACAAAAATTACACATATATGAACAGTAGTTTCTTAGAAAAGGTACATCGAACATGAAAAATTCACATTTTGAGATAAATGAGTTTTAACGTAAAAGTACTTACCTATCAAAACATTCCTGCCCCATACTCTAAATTATCCACATTTTTTTTAATTTCATCATCCTCTCTTTTCCTTTTGAGCCTTTTTTCCTTTCTAACATCTTTTGTTTTTTGTAAACAAGAATATCGAGCTTTTAACAGCCTCTCTTTGTCGAGACGTTTCATTGCCTGTATCGTATAGTCACCAGGCTCAATGTTCAATTTTCTCAAAATTTGTAGTTTTGATACATTACCTATATTGAACGAAGATACAGCATCATACGTACCTAAAGAGAGGGCTTCTATATGTACAAAAGTTTTCTTTGGTACACGAGACCATATAACGTTATTTACACTTTCATTTGGGTTTTGGGTACAGCCATGCAAACACTTTTTCAATAGTTCTGGATTGGATAAATCCCTAAAAATGGGTCGCATAGCCTCCACAACAGCAACAGGTAAACTGTTTTTCTGATGATAGGTTTCCCCAAGCAACTCTGCCTTTCTAAACTTGCACCATGTATCGGCATCTGATGGGCAAAATCCATGCTGAGGTTTTTCATCAGTCGACAGTTTGTGTAAAAATATTGCCCACACGGCTTGTCGCATATCTTTTACACTGGACAAATTTCTTCGAATGGCTAGACCGTAATAGGTTTGTAGACGATCAATTTCTGCCTCTGTCAGCCTGTTTTTACCAGACAAAGGTTTACCGTCTGAAAGCTTTTGACCTCTCATCTTTGCTTTCAAGCGCCGAAGACGTGTCCCCATTCTCTTCATTACATGTCCAAGACATTCTAATTTTGTCACCGAACACTCGTTCCCATACACATTGTTCTCTACAATGGAATCATATGCTTTCGAATCTCCATCCCCCAAGTATCTTGTGTATCGAACATTGTACTTCGATTCAGAACGGCGAAAAATTGATAGAGCACCTGTCACCTCCATTTTGCCACTATAACCAACAAAATTTCTTTTACAGTTTTGAAAATGCTTAGTTTTGTTCGGACAAATACAATGTTTGGATAATATTTCCACATCAATTACTTTACCTGTATCCACACTTGTAACTGTCACTACACCATTCTTCGAAGAAAAGCCTCGTTTCTGCCAGCTACCATCAACCGCAACAGCAATGTCTCTTCCTCCTTCATTTTCTTCAACAGCTTCATGAACTGCTTCTGCCATACTTTCTTCGCAAGTTTCTCTAGCTGCTTGCAGTAAAATATTATTAAATTTTGTAAATTTTGTAGGTGGTGGTGGAAGATTCATAATACCGCAAAACATTACTGCAGATTCAGCCCCTTTCCCTATGCATCGCATTGCATAAACTAACCTATTATTGACTTCAAAATTATTGTCACACTGCTTAGAATTATAAAAAGTATATTTATAATCACAAGAAGGACATTTTATATCAAACTGAACAGCTTCACCACAGTTTTTTTCATGTTGTAACAATCTAATTCCTTGTTTACCACACTTTAAACATTTTACAGCTTCAAAAAGTGCATAGGCTAAAAGATTGATATCCATAATGACATTCCTAAAACCAGAATAAGTATCATTCGAATATGATGTATCCATATTTTTGACCTTCTTTTCACTGGAAGATACATTTATTTCTTCCTTGGAATGTTTTGCTACATCACTATTTCCTATGGAAGAGTCATTACTTTCACTCACATTTTCACATCTGCCTTTGCTAAAATGTCCTTTCCTTTTTTTAAACACTCTTGTCTTTGATCTAGGCATGATAAAATCGCTTGAAAACAACAATTTAAAATAACTTAGCTATGTGTTTTGATACAAACACTAACTAAAAAGAACAACAAATATTTGTAATAAATCAGTTATATGTTTTGAAACAAACACTAACTAAAATGAACAAGCTCGTAGTAGTCAAACTAAAACGTGCTTATGCAAGTATAAACAAATATCTATCAGTCACAGATACAGTGAAACTTCTTAAGAGCAAATGCAAATAAAAGAAAGGCTCATTTATAACGAAAGTTTAAAAAAATTCATTTAGAGTAGCACATAGTACTATCGTCCAAAAATGAAGTGCGTTGTTTACATTTTTTGGCCCTTTAAATGGGCGTGGCCCCGTTTCAATGCTTATTTAAAACTAAGTTTTTGAAGCTTCTAATTATCGTAGAGATAAAAATAAGGTATCTTTAGAAAGGTGAAAAGCTATACAATTTGGAAATAAAAAAATCTCAAATCATGATTTTTTGAAAAATTTGACGTTCCGACACCCCTTAAGTTGGATTCCTCCATCACACCTAACCATCTAAGAATTTTTATATTTTTGAAGTATTTCAGTTGCTTCCCCCATTTTAAAAATTTCTTTTTTATTTCACCTTTCACTTCATCATCCCATGATTCTTTGGTTTTCCAAGTGGATTGCAGCAAAACCTTAGGCTGAATCATTATAGGTGCCAAGAAACCTATGGGATCAAATATTCGACTAACCAAAGAAAGTATTTTCCTTTTAGTTATCTTTTCTTTTTCATCAAATTTCAAAGATTCTGAGCCTATTTCTAAGGTATCTGAATTTCTGTCCCAAATCAATCCTAATACTTGTGATGTTGCATTTTGTGAAGATACAGGAACGGCAGAACTTTCCCAGCCTCTGAGATCAAACATTCCTTCTTTCATTACATTAGTGGCAGATTCAATGAATGTTTCTAGTTCGGCATTATTTTGTACACTAGTTACGCAATTATCGACATAAAAACTATCTATCAATTTTTTAAGAAATTCTTCAGAGTAACGTTCTTTAATTGATTCTTTTGATAAATGATGATTAATAACTGCCATTAACAGAAAAGGACTGCTGGTGATGCCAAAAACAACTCGAGCATGCCGGAAAGTTCGCATATTGCCCTCATTGTCATACCAAAGAAATCGTACGAAGTCTCGATCTTTCTCATGTAAGGATATTTGTAAAAAAGCCTTTCTGATATCTGAAATTACACCAATTGGTTTCAGTCTAAATCTCACCAAAATAGAAGGAATTGTTTCAATTAAATTATTTCCAGTCTCCAAACAGTCGTTTAATGATGGATGGTTGTGGATCTTAGCAGAGGCATCAAACACCGGTCTTATCTTGGTTGTGGATGTTTCTTTGATGACGGGTCGGTGTGGAAGGTAATGAGTACCAACAAGTAACTCAGTTCCAGGAACTTCCTCAATAACTCCTTCTTCTAACCATTCTCTAAAGACTTCATGATACTTTTCTCTAAAACCAGTTTTTTCCAACTTCCTAGTAGTAGATTCAAGTCTTTTCAAGCACAACTCATAATTGTCTGTTAGAA
>BMAW01117583.1:0-13294 GCA_019974015.1 Nephila pilipes | reverse complement strand
TTTTTAGTTAGTGTTAACTCCCTTGGAAGAAGTTTTCTTTAGGATTGGATACATGCATAGTTCTCGAAAAGAAAGGTCCTATTTGTAAAGGGAGTGACCTCAAGATAACAAATAGTAACTACATGACTAAAATGAATTGTATACAAATTTAGTTTAATAAAATAAAAAAAACCTTTTTGTACAACATTGTGTACTGAAAAACACAAATTTATTCCTTTTGAAATTTAAAATTTCAACCAGATAATTCGGTGCAGGGGAAGATTAAATGAAAGCATGAAAAACTATTAGCCTAATCTGTTGTTATTTATATCTCCATTCAAGGCGTTTGGGATTAATATTTTTTTTTTATAAAAAAGCATATTTTTTAAGATATTTCTATCGATGACATTTCATTTTCCTTTTTATTTTAAATTTATATAGTTAAGAGTCAAATACCGTCAGAAAAATTCAACCTTATAAATTAATACTTAGGTATACAGTACATAACGCTCAAACTTTAAGTATTTTTTGGGGAAAAATTGTTATTGTGTATTTTAACAATATTTTAAATTTAAAAAATACTTCTACAAATGAAATCCTTAAATTGAATACTATGTTATATTTTTCAACATTCTCAACAAAATATATTCCTTTCTTAACAATATTCTAAATTTGGTACTATTGCTCTCTTTTTTTATCTAAAAGACTTGTCTACATTCTCGTGAGTGCGTTCAATATTCAGTACGGAAATATATCAACAACAGAAAGAAAATATATATGAGAATTACCATTTTAAAATCAAAATGTCTAACAGTTGTTTAAATTCAGCTGGAACTACTTCTTTATAATGAAATTTTGTGGTATTTCTAGTTTCTTTAGCCTTCATCTCATCTAAGTGTCTCGCTGCTCTACTCAAAAAACATGATTGGAAATAATGTCTTAAAATTAACTTCTGGTGATATAAATTATTTTATATCATTATCATAGCAAGTTTTCTTGCCTTTCAGCTTATTTTTAGAGCATTCAAAGGAATGTACCTTCTTTGGTTAAACAACATTTCAAAGAATTGTTTCAGAGAAATGCAGGCAGGTATTTGCTTGTGAAGAGGAATGGATTATAGCAGGAATTTCGGAATGTTTTAGCCTAGGAACCACATTGTTTCCTCCACAAAGTCCGAAGGGCCAAGATCTGGCTATCTCATCATACCAACATGCTGTAGTTTCGAATAAAGCGCAAATTTTCATTTACAGACCTGTCGGCTAGCGAAGTATCTATGATGCAGTGGTAGACTATGTTCCGTTTGCGATTTAGATTGATACTTACGGGCAAATGTCAAGGACATGTCATTACAGTGGAGGTAACGGATCCGATAGCAGTGTGTTAAGTACTGTTACGACCATGCTAAATGTATAGCGGTGTCCCCTTGGGGAGAGTTCAAAAGTTAAGTGCAAGACACGTATGACAGTGGTAGCTCAGGGAACATGGTTGTGAACTTGCGGGTAGTGATGTTTCGGTTAAGTTATGGGTTTGAAAATCCTGATGCTACTGAAGACTCGTACTATAGCGTAAGTTACTCATTGCAGGTTTATAGGGTAAATCTCATATTAATTTACAATTAAAATGTTACATTTCATTATGTATATGAATTACTATACATCTTAATAGTTTTGTACGATTTACTTACATTATAAATTCAGCAATTTAATAAAAGTGAACTGTAGTGGGCCAGATTGGTGATGCTCAAGAGCCGGTGCTGGCCCCCCGAATCGTAGTTTGGAGTCCTCTAAACTATAGTGCTCAAATCAACCTCTAAGACATACTGTAAATAAGGTTGAAATTTTCTTCTGTTATTTTAGTCTTAATTATAATAATTTATCATTGTAAAAATTTAAAAAGCACTGAAATATTATCATTCAAAAATTATAAAATTATGTTGTTTTTAAAACGAAAGTACTAAAAGAGTGTGGGAGACTTAAATGATAACCCACTAGTCTGAAAGTTATTATTTCTTCATTTCTTAGTATTCATCAACTTCAAATGATTATAAACAAGAAATTCAAATATCCAAAAATCAAATTTTTTTTCAATACACCATTTTGCTTAATTTAAACTATTTCCGTTAATATATTCAATGAAGGTAATAACTAAATTCTGATAAATAAAAATTAGCCGTGATTTCTCTTTACTATTAAGTGTCATTATGAAAATCAAATCTTTTTCATTTCGTTTCAGTTCGTTTCTCATATTTCAGTTGTGAACATCAAAATTAATATTTATAGTTAGTGATATATAGTATCCATATTAACTAATCCATTAACATACCATTTTATGGATAATTAATTGCACATTTATGCGCATTTTTAATGTTCTATAACATGAAATATCTAAGGAGAGAAAATTTCAATTTGAAGTGTTTACAAATAGAAATTTGAAATTTCACGTAAGAAAATCTCCACAATACTTCAAATAAAAAATATCCATTTCAAGTATTTACTAATATTTATTTAAAATTTAATATAAAAAATATCCTTTTCAAATATGAATTATCAAATATAAGCTTTAAATTTAACACATTTTTCATAGTTGGTAATCCATTATCGAATTTGAGTATTTAGAAGCTGAAAATGTGGTGATTTACTTAAAAATTATCAAGTGATAATGTTTGTGTTTCTTTTTTCTTATTTAGGAACAATGAATATTTTTATAAATTTTGTTCGTAAAAGATGAAATTCGAAACAGAAGTTTTCGAATTTGTTAAGGAAAATAAAAGAAAAAATGAAATTAGTGTGAAATTATTGTGTTAGTAATACACTGCTATTCTGTCTTTAATGGTATCCATATTCATACACTGCTATTTCATTGCTTCTTTTGACAGACATACTATTATTAACATTTCTTTTAAGAAATAACCAAATCATAGAATGAGATGTAGTTGATTTTTGTAAGTTATTATTAAATTTTGAAAAACATGAAGATAAGGAACGAGAACAGCAGTGATTCCTTACCTAACGTTTGCTGACACTATTAAATGTATTATTTCAAAGTTTTACAAAGTATGTATTATTATCATAAGACATATTTATTCCTTGGCAATTCGCCCGAAAAAAAATTACTTTTTGTGGTAATTTTGTAAATGTATGTGTTCTTAAAAAATTATTCCCATTCCTTTCTTGGAGTATAACTTTTTCTTTGAGATGTAACTTCAATTATTACATCATTTCTTGTTTATTTTATTTTTTTGTACTTAAGAAAAAAACTCCTACATGTGGCGAGCCATTAGTAGGATAAACTAAAACAAAGTGTATAAACCCAAAACAGTAAGTTGACTTTCTTCGAAACTTTAGATACAGAAAAATACAATTAAGGTAATAGAGACTCTAAAATGCTTCAAAATTTGGATTTTCATTTTTTATTTTTCCCTTAAAAATAGAGGATACTTCATTAAATTTGTAAATATGATTTGTCAAAAAAATTTATAAATAGATCATTGTATAAATTGAAATTTAAAAATTTTAAGTAGCACCTCACGCTATAAAGAAAAAAAAAATATTTGCTTTTACTTTTTCATAAAATTTGTTTTTTGAGGAATATGGTACACTTATCTGAAAATCTACTTAATCTATAAAGTTCATATTTTTCATATTATAAAATGCGACTGTTTCCTATATAGTGAACGTATCATTTTTCTGAAAAACACTCGCAACATTCAGGTATGGTCAAATATTCATATAGATATTATAGGAAATTTGAAACAAAATTTAATCTTCAAAAAAATGAAATTTAATTATGTTTCAGTGGATAGAATTTAATTTGTAAAATTTTAAAATTAAATAAAACTTTAAATGTTGACAAGTTTTTAAACTTTAAATGCAGTGTATGTTACACAAGAAATTCGAAAAGTAAGAACACAATTTAAAAATGCATATATACCTACTAATTATTAATTGTTCATACACAATAATGTGGTCTTCTTTTAATAAGGTTTTCTTATAAATGTGGTCTTCTTTTAATAAACAAGTACTTAAGTACTCATGTATCTCACTGTTAAAATGAGAATTTCAATGCTTTTAATTTTAAAAACATTGCAATTATTTTCCTCAGTTTTTCCATGTCAGTGGCATCTCGGTTACAGTAAAACCACAGAGTAAAAACGAAAGTTTAAAAAGAAGAAATTAATGAATAAAAATATTAAATAAGTTAATCATAAATAAATTTAAAATAAACATGAAACACAAAATAAAAAAGAAATATGATTTTAAGCTGATAAAGTAAAAAGAGCCAAAGCGAAGCAATTTATTTTTGTTAAGGTGCTAAATTCAGCAGCAAAATTCATATTAACTTAATTTAGTCAATATTAATTCATCTAGTTATAGAACTTATTCAGGATAATTAATAAGTTTTCCTGCAAAATTTATTATAGTTTAATTTTTTTCAATACGTGTTAGTTTTTTTTCTTCCATATAACAATTTCGAAAAGCAAAGAGAGAATCTGATGTTGTACTTTTTGTTGCCTCCCGATTTCGTGTTTTACATCATATAGGGAGACAACATTCTAAATAGTTTCATATAAGGCTAAAGGATTCACAAATAAGCCTTCACTCTTATTAAATACGAATATTTTCTCCTGACTATTGTTCGAAATGCATTAATTAACATGTATTTCAATTCCTTTTTAACTTTTGAAACCTTTACTCTATTTTTAAACCTTTCCTTTGTCAAGATCCATTTCTGTAAAATTCATAAAATTACTATGAAATATATGCATCTTCATGGTTACAAGCTCTGTGTTTCTTTCCTGTTTAATTAATTGTATCTAGATTAAATTCTCTTACGAGTACATTGCCCGATGGAATTTCTGATCGTTCAGCTATATTTGTAGAGGTTTAATTTCGGGTAGTTCAAGAGGATTTGATGCGCTCATGTTTATCCCGTCTTTTAATTACTGCCTTTGGAAGCGTTGCTTAATTCTTACGAGGTGCAACCAATTGCTGTAACTGTTTTTTTTAATTCACTTACAGGTTACGCACGTTGTTAATTTTCCATGTATCCAACTGCCTTGATTTTATTTTGATTACTTTTTAAGAATTTAACTGTGAAAAAATATTTTAATTAAGTACTTTTATTATAGAAATTAAGATGAGAAGATAAGTGATTGTTTTCAATTAATCGTAACACACTTCGAAATGCAAAATGTATCTATTTCTTATTAAAATTAATGTGTGCTTTAATTTTAATTTTTGAACACATTGATGTCTACTTCAAAATTCTATCATTTGCTTTAATTTAACGTTTAATTTAATGTTTAATTTAATAATATGATTTTATTGCAAAAAATATTGCTTTCATTATTTTTATCTGAAGTTGACATTGTTTTTACACTTAATAATAATTTATATTATGAGAAAAATAACAAATTGACGATGGAATAAACAAAAGGGAGATTCGACGAAATAATCTATTTATTTTAGAAATGTTAACTTATTCACATTCCATACAGGTGTAACTTTTACGAGTAATGACATTATCATATCTACACACCAAAGAGAATACGGTTTTAAGGTTGTATTCATAGTTAACTGGACCGGACAATGAAATCCAGAGTTAAGAAGCCGAGGTTAATGAAACGTAAGCAACTGGTTTAAACTTTTAATACACCATCCCATTTTAAACTCCTGTTACTTAATTGAGAGTTTAATAAACTGTGCTTACTGATTGAATCTCATTGGTCAGAATAGATCCCATGATCTCGAACGATTTGTTTACCTGTTAACTGTATAAACTTGTACATTAACTTTATTTCGATTAATGATCATATTTTTTACATAATTCAATTAAAAAAGATCAGGAAAGAGTCACAGCATATTTAATGTATAATTTGATTTATTCTGATTTAATTGTGATGTTAAAATGTAATTCGTTTTGATGAGCCAGATTATACTTCTGGCGTTTGTGTACTTGTGATATAAGTTTAAAGTTATTTTTTTGCTTTAAAAAATATATTTTTAAATTGTTAAGGAGTATTTAGTTGTTCTTATCTTTATGTTTTGATTAAACTGATTTTTTATTTTGAAATAGAAGATTTTTGTTTATTAATTTTTTTTCCATCATGGGATCATCGGTTAATTCTGACATGTAAAAATAAAGACATCATTATTTATTCTAGTATTTCAATTATTCTAAGACACTTGAATATAAATACGAATAATTAAACCTTGACAAAACATTTCTGAATTATAGTATCTTTCTTGTATAAACACTTTTCATCTCTCACATACATAGTTATGTTGTAACATTTATATACTGATTTATGATTTAAACAGTCGGAATTTGGTACTCTGAATTAAAGTTCTTTTTTATTTGTTGGACAAACAATATCAAAGAAATCATAAATTAATTATAATGTTTTTAAAAACAAATCAACAGTGTTGAAGGAAATGTATTAATCATTCTAATCTATCTGAAAAAAGATATATGAATATGTTAATTCCATATGCTATTTCAAATTCAATAATTTTCTATCTTTAAAACTCACCCATTTTTTTCTTCTTTTTCTTATATAAATCCACAATTTTAAATCAAATATAATTTCTACTTATATGTTTTAATATTAAGGTTCCTTTATACCAGCCATTTTGATTTTGGGGACGTAATGTTAATTCTATGGAATTTCAACTTTAATTCTTATAACTTTACTACTTGATCTATTGGAATGCAATAAAGTGCATCTGAAAGAACAAAACATAATAAATACTTCTGCAGAATTATTTTATTCTTAAAATTTTTTAAATCTTTTTTTATAGATCGGATTTTGGCTCTTTCGGATAGACTTAATTGCATTCAAATAGATACAATAGTTCAGAAATGAGAATTGAAATCGAAATTCCATAGGATAAACAGTACTTCCACGAAATAAAAATGGCATGTAGACGGAAGCCTTCAATGAAGTGCAGAAATTAAAATTCTGACAATGTGAATAACAGATACATACCAAAATTTATGTTATTGATAATAAATATGATTTATAAATATATATTTATGTATTAAAATTATATTCTTAATGAAAATTGTATTCTGATAGAGTTCTGAATTTAAATATTTCTGAATATTGAAAACTTAAATTTTACTTTAGACTAAAAAACAGCAATATAACTTACAATTATTTTGGAAATTAATCATCGTCTTGTTATAATGACTCATATCCTACTTATTTCTTAACATTCAGAATCTAACGTGGATAGAAAAAGCTTAGTATTATTATTATTGTAAGAGCATAATGCATGGTCAATAATATTACACTAGAAAATTCCTTCACAGAATTCAGTCTTTAATCAGCATTAAGTAATATTTCAATTAGTAATAATTTCCACTAGAAATCTTAACAATTCTACATCTTTTTCCCTTTTTTTTCCACACACTTCTATTTATTTTTCGCATGTTTATTTCCTTTTTTGCTCCTATTATTTAACAGTTGGCTAGCTGATAATAACTTCTCATATCAAAAAATGGTCTCTCGCTTCATTTCCTTGTTTTTCAGAAAATAGAATGGACAATTATAATCGAAGGAAAAAGAATAATGATGATCAGTTTCTCGGATCATCTGTCCAAGGTTGAGAATACATGGAATACTCAGAATCAATTTTCAATGACTACAAGTGATAAATCATTTGTTCTTAATGTTATTTTGCTGAGTACGTTTAGCAAGTTAAACATTTGAGATTAGTAATCAGAACTGAAATTATTTTTATTCATATGACCTTATTCAGTACTCAGAAATAATTATATAACAATGTATTATAAATAGCACATGGATGTAAAAATTTACGTGTATTCTATTAGCCGAAAGAATTGCTCCTTTGATGAACTTTATTTCATTTATAGAGATCTGTTCCATTTGTTTAATTCAATATTTACCTCTTAAAAGTCTATAACAAAGTACATTTTATGATTACATGAATAGTTTCTTTTTAATTTCTTAATCAACGGCTACAGAACTTTTCTGTTCGCGAAAAAATGAAAATTTCTAAGACGAAATAAAAATTGAAATACGTGAAGTCCCCAAAATTACAAAAATTGTTTCATTTACTGAAATTGAATCAAAAACTTTTCCGTATTTTGTTTATACTTCCTGCTAAGAGGAGAAGATGACTTATATTTATTTTTTCATTCAAAGATGGAGGAGGATAATCTTTGCTTACTGTATATTAAATAATTTTTAGTTTGATACCTTGTGTTAAGGAAGAAATGTGTTGAGAATATTTTTGAGTTATATTTGCCTCATCAATTAATTTTTATTTAACACATAGAGAAATATTATAGTATATTGATTAATGTAATAGGCATATATAATTGATGGAATTGACTTGAAAATCTATTGAAATAATACGTTATTTTTAGTTTGTTATAGTAAAAATAATCCTGGATAGAAGTAAAATAAGTACGGTGAAAGAGATAGAATCTTATGTAATTACAGAACAACTGAAAACTATTTTTATTTAAATTGAAAATTATGTTTAAAATTAAACATTATATTTCAAATTATTACCGCAGTTACAAAAAAGGTGGTTTTATTTCTAATTTTACGAAAAATATTATTAAATAAAAATGAAAAGTGGTATTTATAGGACTAACGAATAAGAAGTAACAATGTTTTATACATTCTCAAATTTGAATTCAATTTAAAATTTAATTTCATATATAAATTCCTAATTTACATATATTAAGGTACTTATTTTTAAATAATAAGAAAATAGTGCTTTTCTTCAAATACATAAGAGACACGCTTAAGCAAATTATTGAAAGCTAACCAAAAATTAAACTACTTCATAAATGTAATTCAAAATTTTTCTCAAAAACTGTACTGTGGAAGTTAATTTAGACTATCTTAATATATTTTTCATAAAATTGATCCTTTCACTTAGATATACTGTTTGTGACTGGTTTATATCTTTTATGCTATTAAGAGAGATTACCCTTGATTTATTTAAACATGTATGATTTTATGATCATCTCATGTACAATAATTACACGTCAATGGAGTTTCAGCTACTGTTGCAAGTGATGATGTCTGGTTCTTATTGCTGATTCTCTGTCGTGTGAGATGTCTGGTTATCATGTGTATAAAAATGGATATCACATCCAATAATAAGATTAGTATTGATATCTTAATTTAGTGTACCTCTGTGACAGTAGAGGATATTGCTATAGTATTTGGAGTCTGAAAATCCATTGCTTTTCCTCGTTTATTAATTAGAAAAATAGGTTTGGGCCACTTTACGGATGAGTAAATGCGGATGTAAACGTTAGAAACACCACAAACAGACAAATATTTTGTATAAAGTAGTAAAACAAGTATATATCTTCACAGATAATTGTTAGCAACTACTATCAGTGTCAACTACTATCAGTATCAACTAAGACAGTGCGACAAAGACTTATTGAAGTAAGAAGGCAGACAGGAAGTCTGAAACAAAAACTATTATGTATACCTATAATGAGGAATGTTATTCTAGTTTTATGCATTACAGTATTATTTATACCTGTAATGCACAAGATTAGAATAAAGTTTTATTCAGTGACGAAGCATATTTTTGTATTAGGATTTCAAACAGCATTTGTCCGGTATAGCATTGGAGAACACAACAGGAAATAATATCTTAATCAAACAGTTAAGATTCTTAAAAGCAGATGTTTTGAGGGTGCCTTACATTTGGATGATCTAGCAGCTTAGTACAAGTTCATGAAAGGATGAATTCTATAAAATACATGCCCTTTCAAGGACGGTGGTATATTTTTAATACCACATTTTTCCACCCTAAAATCTCTGTAAAATACACTTACCCCCACATTTATCTTCAAAAGGTTGCTTATAGTTTTCTTTACTTACTCTAAATGGCAGCACTATGCAGAATAATTATGAAAATTATTGTTTTAAATCTAATGCAAATTCCAAACAAGTAGTTGTTTATCTCTTTTAGAAAAGTTTCTAAAATGAATTGAAAATTTTAAATTCATCAGCTATCAAATCTACATACTTGAAAATTCATATAAATACTGTTAATTACTCAAAACAAAATTTATAAAGTATTATTTTCAAATTTTAAACTAAGTGGCATAAAATTTATACCACCGCCAACACAGAAGTCTAGTGAGCATCAGATGACAGCACTGGAATTTTTGATGCAGGCTAATATGTGAAGGTTCGCTTTGTGACAGTGAAAGGTATAGAACAAACATATTTTCGAGAGCAAGTGTGGCAAAAATCAGACTTATACTCCAAACAAACGAAATTTAAAATAGCAATATAAATTTATCAGCTGGGTGAGCGCCCACCAAAAGGCAACAGTCAAAAATGCAGGGGGAAAATTATTTCTCAAAACCAAACAATTGAAAAAAAATCGAACAAACTGAAAACGGAGAGACAGTTTTCGAAGGCGTGTAGGATAGAACTGGCTGGAGACAGCAGATTAGGGACTTGTAATTGTTGAAAGACATGAGACTTGTAAAAGATGAGTGATAGTGATAGCATGAGATAAGAATACACTAAAAGCTGCAGGCAATAAATGGATGATAATAGGGGAGATCATTGCCACTGGCGGTGGACTTTACCAAGGGATCTAATTAAACTAAGTTCTAAATCATTGTCGAATTGAAATCATTGACAAAAGTTTGAATACAGCAAAGAGTTACCTACTTTTCATCAGCGTTTGGGCACCATATGTGAATTTTGAAAAAAGAGATAATTCTTTTTAAACAGTAAAAAATCTAGGAATACCGCTTTAGTGGTGATTAAAGAGAAATAGAAATAATTGAGTACGCATCCTATAAATAATTCAGAATAAGGAGGACTGACCATTTTTTGACACGTCTTTTCAACACATTTGGGGGAGGGTATGTTTTGATTTCTTATAATTACCGTAGGTAGCTAGTTTTTGAATTGGAGAACATACAACCAACAGTATTTTAGTTTTATTTAGCACTTGTTGAATTCATGTTTTCGTTTCTTCTCATGGGTCTTTCAGAATTCGTACAATAGGGTGTATAAGAAAGATTTCAGAAAAATTAAAATCTTATTTAAAGTAGCTTTGTAATCTAGTTTTTAGGTATATATATTTCTGAAATTTATCTTTAAAATAATATCTACATTTGGAATTTCAATCGAGAAAAAACTTGCTTTCTTTGAAGAGCTCCCTTCTGATGGATCGGAGTTATATTCAAAAACAAGACAGGAAGAGAATATCACTACAGTCTATGTAATAAGAAATATGCTTTATTTTATTATATGTATTTCAACTAAATTTTGTTTATTGAGTTTATAATATAGCTTTATCATTAAATTGTGAAAATTATATATGTATGAAAAAGCTACCCTTAAATTAATTGACATACTTTCGCATAAATTATTACTAATAGAAATAGAAATACAATATCATAAAGTTCTAATCCTTTCAAAAGCCTTTTGTGATCTTAATATTTCACAAATTAACTAAAATATTATTGTTTTTTATGAATTTATTTATTATTAATTCGATTGATTATAAAACCACGAATGTACGAATAAGGTTTCTTATTCGTACTGGCATATAATATAAACCGCATCTATAAATCAGGAAATAAATAAAAATTAATTTTATCGCTTGATATTGTGTTCTTTTTAAAATTAATAATGCATATGAGATGAAGTTTAGCTAAAATTTAATGTTTTTTTTTTATTTACCATCTTCAAAGGTTTAGTACTAGAAGAAAAAGTATGTGTTTTATGCGTATGTTTGCAGGTAGTGTTAGTGTGTTTCAACATTATCTGTCTCCTTGCCATAATTATAAGGTGATAATAAATTTCAAAAAAAGAAATTTACAATTTTGGATTTGCCAGAATATTCTTCAGTTATAATTACCATCTGAAATTTGTGAAGAGACGTGTGAATAAGATGGACTGTTCAATTAAAACGAAGTGATACAAAAATGTTATGTATGTTTGGTTTCGTGATGACTTCATCAAAAATTTATTTTCTAAGTTAGTGAAATCCATGACGAATAGTGAAGAGGATATCATAAAAGCTCGAGTAGAACATATGATTAAATAAATTCCTAGGCCACGCATGTAAATCAGTTTGAACTGAGTAAACTCCATATGTGAAGAGCTTTATATTTGTTACAATTATTTTACACAGTAAAATAGTTAGAAAGAAGTCCTTAGATTTAAAGTGTAATTTACCTGAAACTAATTGCCTGTTGCTTAATGAATGAGCTTTTTGCTTCGAATAATATATTTAATACAAAGTTCATATAATAATATAAACTTAAGCCCTATACAATAATATATATAACGAGAGCTATTTAATTTTTTAATATTACTTATAAAACACGTCCAGACGATTCAAACATAAAAATCTTTTTTTTAAAATAAAACCAAGTAAGGCAATTTTTACGCTAGTACTTCGTGTTGTTGTTTACTCTATTGAAAAAATGTCCAGTATATATGCTTACATAATCTAAATGAGTGAAAAGTACTTCAGATATTATTTTGATAATTTTATTAATCATAATGCACAGGCAAAAGTAAAATATAGTGATAGCAGTAAAAAAGAATAATCCATATGTTGATTTACTTTCATTCCTTTACAACATTCAAATATCACTCAAATTCCATCATCACATTCAACTCCGGGAATCTAAAGTGCTTCTGGAATGAATGTCAAGCATTCCAGCAACTCGATCTGTGTCGAAGTTTCACTCTTTGGTACTTCTGTGGTTGTGAATATCACACAGAATTCGAAATCAAACAGCTTTAATTCAATAAGCTGGCTTAATTTCTGTCTGATTTTCCCATTGAAAGCGATGGTAGTCAGAGATAATAAGAGGTTTCAAAGAGAGAAGAGCTAAATTTTGGAGGATAACGAATATTCTAGAAATTATCTGCAGCAATGAATGGAATTCCATTGACGTTCAAAATGCATAGGAGAGAAGAAAACTATGAAATACGAAAGAAAATAATTTCAATAATGGGTAAATTAATTAAAAATACTTTAAAGGTAAAATGTTTGTCTTATAAAGAAAAATTACATCTTAAGGGTTAAAAATAAATTAGTAAAAATAATTTTTAATTCATTATTCAAAATATATTCAAATGTATGATAAATTATCCGAGAATTTAATATTCAGTAGGCAATCAGTAGGCAACCCCTCACATTCACTGATCTCTCTTTATATATATATATATATATATATATATATATATATATAAAGAGAGAACGAAAATTAATTGTTATTTCTGATTATGATTCATTCCAACTGTCGACAGTATATAAACCTCGGATAA